>JBBPJW010001092.1:0-15713 GCA_038088935.1 Pulveroboletus aff. viridisquamosus
CAATATATAAGCAGGGGGTGCAAGGCTGAGGTCTCCTCAGTCTTGACCTCTTGTGACTTGGTCTACAGCTGGTACGATCTAGGGACCGCCCCTAGTGGGGTCCTCCTCAGCTCTCGTCTATCTGGCCACAGTTTATACGCAAGGCCTCACCGACTCATCCTTTCCCTTTTGCCTAGTTAGGGGCCACTAGCCAAAAGCCCTATAGAAGATCTAGAAGGAAAGTCCTGAGACAACGGCGTTCCCCAAGGACGGGTTTCGGAGTTCGAGCGTGGGGAGATTGTCCCACAACACTAGGTCAAGACTCTCTACTTGGTCGACGCCGAGTACTTTCCTTTATTGGAAAGGATGTCATTGATTATAGGATATCTCACAAGGACGAGTACAAGATCATCAGACGTTCTCAAGTTTACCAGAAGTTGCAAAGAGAAGTTCGAGAAGACTTTATGTTTCGCTGAAAGCAAGATCAGGCTAGTAGGCGTGGGGCACAAGGTTGTCCATGACACAAGGTTGTCAAGAGCTTTTCAGATAATAGGCCCAAGGTGGCAAGAGAACAGAAGATATTCGTCACAAGGTTGACCAGAGATGTCAGAACACCAGGTTGTTCTAGGAACCCGAGATTTTTGGATTTACAGATTTTCTATCGTCACTCGTTTCATCAGAGGCCTTCGGGCAAACCCCCTCCCATTTCAGAGTTCCGCCTTCTTCATTGAAGGATATCCGTTATCGCTACCCTCCAGATATTTGAGCAGTATGCGCTGCGTTATCAAAAGCAATCTCAGAGGACCTTCGGGTCACAAGTTCTTCTTAGGCGACAAGGTTCAAGTTCTAGTCAAGCGAGAACAGTTCTAGGGCAACCCTCAGAGGTAGTTGGAGCTCTACGATATCAAAAGCTCGCGCCCTTCTTGAACACTAGTATCCGAGTACAAGGACAAGAACAAAATAGCCAAAGGAAGATCCAAAGTCGACTTCATGAGATAAAGACAAAGTTCAATTCCAAGGAAAATGTCTAGTACGCGACTCAGAGGCAGTAGACCCTGCGTTATCAAAGGTCATAGCCGAAGAACGCTAGTACGAGGAAAAGAATTAGTTTTGTTTTCAGAAGTCTATGGTCCCGAACACGACCTTAAACTGTGTGACGTGGTTGTGGGTGTTTCCTGCGAAACCCTCATCTTCAGAGATCTATGACACTTCGCTAAAAAGCGGGGTCGAGATATTCTAAGAGGTTGCTTCGGCAACAAAATCATTTCAGAGGCAGTTCGAGATCTGCATATCAAAATCTTATTCAGAGTTTAGCTCAGAGGCAGTTGAAGACTCCGCATTACCAAAAGTTTAGAAGAATCTTAGGAAAAGGTTATGGAAACTGGAGTACGAAGATTCATTCGAGATCAAGTTTAGGAAAAGGTCATGAAGACTGGAGTACGAGATTTGGTCGGTCCAAGATCCGACTTGACGAGAGAAAAGAATTTACTTCCAAGTACAAGTTCAAGTCACCAGGATTGAAGATCAAGGTTAGACCGGAAAGTCTATAAACTAGAGAAGACCGAGAAGTCTCTAAACTAAAGGAGACCAGTTCAAGTCTTAGAAACCGAACACTTCCAGCTCTAGAAAGAAAATTGAGCATCTTCAGAAGCAGAAGGCGATCAGCACTGAAGATTAGCAGTAGGCTCTGCAGGAAAAGCCATAGGTCTTATCGACGAACCAGATCAAGTTCAGGAAAATCAATCCTGCCAGCTCACGCAGATAACCGAGCACTGTCTAGTCAGAAGGCGATCAGGCTAGATTTTTAGTGGTTCACAGCTCCACAAGGAAAAGCGATCACAGGATCCAGTTCAAGATTTAAAAAGGAACATCTCCAGCTCACGAGGTTTACGAAACTGAGTATCGCCGAATCAGAAGGTTATCAGTTAGGCGATTAAGCGATATGCATCCGCTATACCCAAAGGCACCCGGGATAGACCGAAAGCGTCTTTAAACTATCGTCTATGGTTACAGACCGGAAAGTCTCAAAACTACCAACAAGGCTATAGACCGTGACGTCTTTAAACTATCATTTTCAGAGTTTACTTTGTGTTCAGAGGTACAGCAGATGAAAGAGTTGAGCATAGCTCCTCGAGTAGACGCCAAGGCCGAAAGGCACGAAGCAAGGTTACAGACCGAGATGTCTCAAAACTATCAGAGGTCCTAAGCATGACATGAAACTGCATATTTCAGAGTTTTACAGAGTCAGATCAGAGGCTTACGCTTAAAAGCGGGGTCAAAGAAGAAATGAAGATTTTGTAGAAGCAAGAAGAGTCCAGACCGGTCTCTTAGTTTTCTTTTCGCCAGTCATTCCCCCAGATTTTCGAGGTCTTAATTGACAGTTCGAGATTTGGCATTCTACCTTCCAAGCTCGCGAAGTTTGGATTGCATCGCACACCCTATGAAGTTTCTCGGAAAAAGGCTCGTTTTTTCGACTCTCCTTTTACCTTCGAAGATGGCTCATCGGGACGACTCGCCCTAAAAGCGGGGTAGAGGTTGTAAGGAATATCTTGGGATCTGAGCAGAAGAGCAAGGATCACAAGAAGACAAGGACAAACGACGAGTGAATACGAGGAGAGAGGACGAAGTCTTTGAAAGACGAATCCAAAGGAATTTCAAACTTTTCAGACTTTTCCGATTTCAGCAGCTATGCAGCAAATAACAAAGAGTTACGAGACGAAGCAGCTATGCAAGAAATAGCAACCCCTATGCCCCTTTCTCTCTTCTATGTTTCTCTATTTCTTACTACGAGTTATTTATTATAGGACGAACACTTTAGTCCAATGATGGGCATTCAGAGTTTGGCTCACTCGGAGCTCTCACCCTAAAAGTGGGGTAGTGTTACGGCTCCAGCCTAACACGACGGTCGCACGTGACCGTGGGAACTTCAGAGTGCGTGATGCGCTGGTCACATGATCAGTTGCACGTGATCGTGCGAACGAGAAGTCATATAAGGCAAGCCCTAGGCTAGGGTTACTAGTCCTAACTACGAGTATTCCTAAGTATCAGGTATTGGTCACGAGATGTGGCAGATCTCCAGATGGAGATCCAGATCTAATCTGTGGCAGAGATCCGATGGATCTCCTCGGCCATGCCTTTCCTCTAGATCATATCGGGTACGCTTCCATTCTCCCACATCCTCATGATATGGCGTATCTCTTCCATTCTACCCTTATCCGCGAGGCCACTGCCTCACTCTTCCATTACGATCCATGCCCCTTCCTTCCCTATTTAATATGCTGAGTCACTGAGCACCTTATGCTATTGGTTTACATAGATAGCACACTGTAGGGTAGGCTCCCTGTAGATGGTCCATGCGCGGGCCCTGGCAATATATAAGCAGGGGGTGCAAGGCTGAGGTCTCCTCAGTCTTGACCTCTTGTGACCTTAGCTGGTTATACAGGCTGATCTCTCAGACCTGCTGGCGATCATGGTTTATACACAGGACCTCTAGATTCATCCTTTTCCTCTGCCTAGTTCGGGGCCACTAGTCAAAAGCCTCATAGAAGATCTACAAGGAAAGTCCTGAGACAACGGCGTTCACTAAGGACGGAGATTCAGAGTTCGAGCGTGGGAAGAGTTTCCCACAACAGATAGCAGAAAAAAGAGGTTTTTTCTTCTTTACCACAGCTTTTAGAGAAGCTTCCTTGAGGATATTCCTAAGTATTTGTGGGCAAACAGGAGTATTGACAATAGAATTAATGAGATAAGTGGCCTAAACTGCATTACTTGCCTTTTTTCTACAGAAAAGATCAAGAGAGGCAAGAGAAATGATAAAAGTTTTGAAGAATAATCACTATAATGATTTTTCTTCTCTAATTGGATTTTCTGAAGAATTCTAGCCATAGTAGACTTCCCTAGACCAGTTTGAGATGCAAATTTTCCTACAGGAAAGATCAAAAGAGACAAGAGAGATAATATTATCTTTTTAAGCAGCAGAAAAATGTTTTATAATAAAGGTGAGGGAATTTATTTGTAATGGTAGGGTTTATATATGCTGCAGGCTAATTAGTGACATAATAGTGACATAATATATTACTTACCTAAGGTATATAATTATCTTATAGCACTTTATAGTTCAATATATGTAATGGGAATTCAAAGTCAAAAAACTGTTCCAATGAGTTGTTATTTTGATGTGATTGCCATGTTATCAAACCATAACCAAATGCTTTGATCAATGGACCAATAGAAAGCCAAGAGCAAGTACTGCATTTTATATACTCATAGCCTAGCATAATAATTCATAGTTATTAATGCCATTGCATTTAGTGCAAAACATGCAAACATTGGAATAGTTTTTTAAGCCACTATATTCTGGAGTCAAGGTTCAAGGAAGGCTCTATAGTGGTCAGCCTTGAATCAGAGTGTGATGCAAATATGGGACTGTACTATGAACCTCTCAGTAGAGGTGAAGGCAAAGCAGGAATGCTGGATCTACTAAGACAAAGGTTCTTTCTGCTTGTAATTGTTATGTGCTCTATAGCACTAGCAGTCTCAAGCATGTAACTGTGGGACTCACTTGCCATATCAATGTTAACTCTAGGCTTAGGTTTGATTGTATTCAGAGTATTTCCCCATGCATGGTAATAGTCACATGATATGGCAGATTTTAAGATGAGATTCAGATTAATGCCAATAACAACTGATTTAAAGAATCTAGATTAGAATCAATCTGTGGCAGAGATATAGATGGAATCTCCTTAGCCTTATGATTGCCTGGCTTTATTCATATCCACTATCTCTGCATCTTCTCTTCCATTTTTTTGCATTCTTATAGTATGGCATATTTCTCCTCCTTCCTTTGATTTATGAGACCACTGCCTCACTTCTATTCTCTGCCCTATGCTTCTTTATTTATCAGCATGTGTACTTACTGCTATTGATGTCCATAGATAGTAGTAGTTATTTTGTACATGATTTGTGTACATGTTCTGCTAATATATAAAGGGATAGGAAGAGACTTGGGGTTTCCCCAGTCTTGACCACTTCTGTTCTTAAGTTCATTAGCCTCTGTTCAGTATATTACTGAAAATCCCTTGTTTCCTTGTCTTGACTCACTTTCTCACTTTTGCCTAGTTTGGGACCACTAGTCTTTAAAAGCCCTTTTATTATTGTTGTTATATATAGGTTACAAACCAGATGTTTGGTTTAGATACACAGTGAGGCTGGTGCATTATAGTAATCACAGGTGGGCAAGTCAACAAGAAGTCAAGAATCAAAGTGATATTCTCCAAGATATATAATACAAGGAGATCAAGATAAAACACTGGGTTTCTGAAAGATAAAAAGTAACATAAGAAGATAAGAGGTAAAATATGCCACTTTATAATACAAGTAAACTGAGTTCTAGCTCCACTAGTTGAGTTAAAGATGATAACTAAAGATTCATTTGAAAATAAATAGAATACAAAGGAATTTCAAAGAGTCAGGCTAAGAGTAATTGATGTGAAAGAAGTGGACCATCAATAATGGTCACTAAGTTAATGGATTCAGAGTAAAGAAGTGATAGAGCCTAGAACTGTTGTAATGCACAATTTATTTTCTTTCATTTTTTCTATCTTTTCACTTTTTCTTTGACTTTTCACATTGTTATATCACATGATCCTAGTAACCCTTACCATTTCACTCTTTTACCTCTTCACATTTTCACACCTTCATACTTTCACACCTTTACATATTTCTGGTCTTGTTATAATCATTTTTCACTTTTCACATCATGTGATCCTGGGAACCCTCATCTTTTCACATTTTCACATAGCACATTCTAGAACATTCCAGACCATGACATCATTACTTGGCAGCTATCATGAGATACTGCTAAGATACTCACTCTTTTATTGCCATTAAACTGATTACTATAGCATAGTTTAGGGCAGACTCTAGTTACATGGTCTGTGCACCCTCCTGTATCATATATAAAGGGCTGGTGCAAGCTGGGATTCTCCCAGTCTTGTGCACTTGAGCTCTTAGGGCTTTATACAAGATACTTGACTTTTTCTATACTTTTCCTTTGCCTAGTTCACTATGGTCTAGCATAAAACCATAGCTAGTTGTGCTCACTAGCCTTAGCCATCAAGACATGAGAACAGGACAGCCAGCAGCCATTTTATGTCTAGACTAATCTAGACCATAATATTATATCTTATTGTAGCCTTATGCTTGTCTTATGTATTTCTAGGTTCCCACTTCTTTAATGCCATTGTATGGCTTATTGTATACTAGTTTAGGGTAGGCCAGACCTACATGGTCTGTGCACATCTTTGTAGCATTTATAAGGGCTCTGGTCCAAGTCTGGGTTTTCCCAGTTTTGTATACTTGAGCTTTGCTTTATACAAGTTCTTGACTCTTTCTCTATGTTCCTCTTGCCTAGTTCCCTGGCCTTTAGTTCAAAGGCCTCTAGCACAAGTCCAGCACAAGCCCTTTTATTAGTTAGTTCCAGCAATGCAATAGTTATGTTTCAGAAACATAACAAAAGAGCTTAGTGAGTAAGAAGTCTAAAGATAAGACAAGAGTAGTCAAGAGAAAAGTATATAGCAATCATAACACTTTTCCTGTGGTAATCTGTGTAACAATAGCATAATGATCAGTGGAAGAAAACTTGCAAAAATGACCAGAAAGTAAAATCTTAAGTTTAAAAGAATTTGTTTTTTTAAATTTTTCTTTGCCTCAGCTTTCTTTTTGTTAAAAAGAATGATGGCCATCTCTGCCTGATACAAAATTACTGGATGTTGAATGCAATTACTGTTAAAATCAATATCCCCTGCTATTAATTATCAAGTTGATTGATAAACTAAAAAATATCCAACATTTCACCAAACTTAATATATGTTGGGAATATAACAATGTATGTATGAAGGAAGAGGATGAGTAAAAAGCAGCTTTTTGAACCAATCATGGCCTATTTAAGCTCTTGATCATGTTTTTCAGGCTCATGAACTTACCAGCCACATTCTGGATAATAATTAACTGGCTATTAAAGAACTTGATCACATTATGCACTCAACATAACACTGACAGTCTTGTCACATGACTATGTGACTCACTTGCCTAAACAAGGATAACTCTTGGCAAAGGTTTGATTATATTCAGAGGATTTTTCAATGTCAGGTAATAGTCATGTGATATGGCAGATCTCAAGATAAGATCTAGATTAGGATCTGATCTGTGGCAGAGATCCATTTGAATCTCCTTGACCTTATGGTTGCCTTGCCACATTTATTACCACTTTCCCTGCATTCTTCCCTTCCATTCTCCCATATCCTTATAATATGGCTTCTATTCTACTTTCCTTGATCCATGAGGCTACTGTCTTACTCTATCTGTTATAATGACAACCTAACACAACAGTCAGCATATGACCATGAGAGCTGTAGAGCATGTGATGTGACTGGTCATGTGATCAGAAGCACATGATTATGTGAACAAGTAGCCTTACAAGGCAAACCCTAGGCTAAGGCTAAGTCCTTTATATCAGAGTATTTCTCTGGCACCAGGTATCAGTTACATAATATGGCAGATCTCAGATGAGATCCAGATCCCTCTGATGATATCTGATCTCTTGATCTAGATTAGAATCTGATCTGTGGCAAAGATCCAGATTAGATCTCCTTGACCTTATGGTGGCCATGCCCATCTTATTGATTGGTACCTGTGCTCTTCCATTCCACCCACATCCTCATGGTGTAGCTTCTCTTCCATTCCCCTCCCTAGATCCATGAGGCCACTGCCTCACTCCTTATTGCTGCCACATGCTTACTATATCTATTTAGAGGTGGGAGCTACTTTAGCTATTAATGACCATTGATAGCATACTTTAGGGTAGACCTCCTGTACATGGTCTGTGTGCAGATCCTTATAATATATAAGGCAGGGGGTGCAAGCTGGGGAAACCCAGTCTTGCTCTCTTGACCTCTAGGCTAGATCTACAGCTTTGATCTAAGATCCTAATCCAAGAAGGATCCCATCTCAGCTCTTATTTGCTGTCTGGCTTTCTGGTTTATACAAGGGCCCAGGAACTCACTTCCCTCTCTTGCCTAGTTCTGGGCCACTAGCACAAAAGCCCAAGCAGCTCTCAAGGATAGATTAGGAGCATACACCAAGGTCATTTGAGTATCAAGGCAGGATGGATAGTTATCTGTATCACTACCCTTTACCCTATGTCTTCTTATTTATTAGCAAGAGTACTTACTACTATTGGTACCCATAGATAGTAGCTTAGTCATCCTGTATAGAGGCTGTGCCCCTGGTAAATATATATATAGGATGAAAGAGACTTGGGATTTCCCCAGTCTTGACCACTTGTCATAGCTCCCCTTTTCCCTTCTCTTTTCCTCTCTAATGTGCAATAACTTGCAGCCTCCCAGCTGGAGAGCTTCTCTTATTCCTTGTCTTGACTCCAAGCCTAGTTAGGAGCCACTAGTGTAAAAGCCCTTTTGTTGAAGTATTACTGTCACATGCTGGTCCATATTGTATTAGAAAGGCACCTTGTTAGTGCATAACAGATCAATAAAGGGATAATTATTATCTATATGGATAACATAATGATTTTCTCCTCTGATCTTAAAAACACCATCAGATAGTATAGAATGTACTTCAAATCCTGCAAAAGAATAAGCTATTCCTTAAGCATGAAAAGTGCAACTTCAATGCTGCTGAAACAGAGTATTTTGATCTTATTGTTTCATACAAGGAAGTTTGGATGAATTCCAACAAGGTTAAAGCCATTGTTAACTGGCCAGTTTCAACCAACAAGAAGCAGTTGCAAGGCTTTCTTGGCTTTCTCAACTTTTACCAGTAATTCATTCACAACTTTGCTGCAGTTGCTTACCCTATGCCATTACTTTAGAAAAATGGGAGTTCATATGGACTGCTACCTGTTAGGAGGCATTTAATATCCTAAAAACCTTCCTCATATCAGCTCCTTCCCTGGCCATGCCCAATGTCATTAATTCATTTCATATTAAAACTGATGGTTCTAATATTGGATTGGACACTGTTCTTTTCTAGAAACAGGACAATATTTGGAGGCTGATTGCTTATATCTCCAAATCCCTTAATAAGGCTGAATAAAACTACCATGCTGCCAATTTAGAAATGTTAGCCATTGTCTTTGCCTTAAAGCATGGTGACACTACCTTCTTGATGTAACATGTGAATTTGAGATTCTCACTAACCATAAAAATCTCAAATTCTTTCAGAAACCTTAGGATTTGTCCCAGCAGCAGGCCCACTGGTCCCAATTTTTACAGGAATATTATTTCTTCATCATCCA
Organism: Pulveroboletus aff. viridisquamosus; assembly: GCA_038088935.1. NCBI lineage: Eukaryota > Fungi > Basidiomycota > Agaricomycetes > Boletales > Boletaceae > Pulveroboletus > Pulveroboletus aff. viridisquamosus. Next base: position 9,293 of record JBBPJW010001092.1, read on the forward strand.
TTATTTAAAATGCACCAATCCTGCTGATTCTTTGTTCTGGAGGCCTGACCATGAAACAGGTATGATGAATGATAACAAAAAATTAGTTTTTCTGTTGCCTTTCCTGTTTCTATTATGCACTCCAAGTGTGCAAACTAAAACCTAACCAACACTGGTAAGTGGACAGGGATAACAATAACAATAAGTGGGCTTTTAACACTAGAGCCCTAAACTAGGCAAAGGAAAGAAATAATCCTTGACCCATATAGGGTACAAGTCACATCTGCATGAGAACTAGGCTAGAAGCACTAGTAATAGAAGTGGTTAAGACTGAATTGCCCCAAGTCTCTCCCTATCCCTTATATATTAGAGACAGATGTTCATAGACCAAGTACAGGAATGGTAACTACTATCTATGAACCAATAGCAGTAAGCACATAAAGCTAATAAATAAAAAAGCATGGGGCAGAGGGTAGGAATAAGGCAGTAATCTTGTGAATCAAGGAAAGTATAAGAGTACCACATTCATGAGGATATAAAAGAATGGAAAGAAAGTGTACATATAAAGGCAGATATGAAAGTGACCAGGTAGCCATGTCATTAAGATCCCTATCTGAATCTCTGCCACAGATTAATTCTAATCTAGATCTGTTAAATCAGATATTATTGGATATCAATCTAGATCTTATCTGAGATCTGCCACATCACATGACCAATACTTATATGCAGAGAAACTCTAAGATAAGAATCAAACCCAAATCTAGGGTTATCTTTGTTTTGACATAAAAGTCTTATGATCACTAAAACCATTGTGTTCTGCTAAGCACATAACAGTTTCATATAACCACTAAAACTGCAATATGCCCAATGTAAGTTGAAACTTCTCCTGAGTTTTCCACTAACTAAATGATAAAAGACTTAACATGAGCTAATTTGGAACCCATTGGAGACATTATTAAGTTTAATACAAAGCCAAAAGGTTTACTCATTGTTACGACTCTGGTAAACCAGAGGCTACACCTAGACTATGCTGAACAGAGGAGAAACACGGGAAGAACTTCTAACTGGAGGCTCTGAAGAGGAGCAACCGAGAAGTGGAGGATGATGAGGAGGACTCGGAAGAGACTCAGGACTTGAGACTACTGAGGGCCTGACCTAAGGGTTGGTTTACCTGAGAAGTGCGATCTATGCCAGATACTAAGTGATAAAGCCTAAGGCTTTAGCACCAGTACCTGCCCCTTTATATAGTCCAGAGAAGGCACACAGACCAAGTATCTAATGGCCTACCCTATAGTACTGTGTACCTAGTAACCAGTAGCAGTAAGAGAGTACTCGTGTAGGAAGTAAGGTAAAGGCATGGAGCAGAAATGAGGAGTGAGGCAGTGGCCTCATGACTAAGGTATAGAGAATGGAAGAGAAGAGGCGTGGAGTACGTGAGGATGGGGATCTCTGCCACAGATGAGATCACCTCCTAGATCCATCAGATCTGTGGAGATGGTCAGATCATAGATTGGGGAGATCTTGGGCAGATTCAGGGAAGATCCCTAGATGTGTCATGTGACCACTAATCATAAGATGCTCATAAAGTATTGCTGGTCCTAGCTTAGAGTTTAGCCTGAAAAGGAATAGGGTTCCCACAATCACGTGATGTGAAAGTGGTAGTTGTGAGAGGTTCACAACACTCATAATGGGCTGCAAAAAGAAAACTTACCTTGGAAACTAAGGATAGCATTATATTCTGAAAGAATAAACTATATTTCAAAAGAAAATGCACTACATGAATGTATTCTCAAGGAAAATCATAATTACCCTCTAGCTGGATACTCAGGAGTTCATAGAACTAAGGATCTTATCAAGGATTAATATTACTGGCTAACAATAAGAAAGAATGTGTAATGGCAAGCAGCTGTCCTAGCCTTGATACTTGAAATGCTCCTTGGTGGATGCTCCTATCCTATCTTGAATAACTGGTAGGGCTTTTATGCTAGTGGTCCTGAACTAGGCAGTGAAGGAAAAGTAATAAGTTCCTAGGCCCTTGTATAAACCCTAGCCAGCAGTACTAGTGAACTAGCCTGTATAACCAGCCTAAAGGTCAAGAGAGCAAGACTGGGTTTCCCCAGCTTGCATCCCCTGCCTTATATATTGCCAGGATCTGTGCACAGATCAAGTACAGGAGGCCTACCCTAAGCTATGCTATATATGGACACCAATAACACTACTGGCTCTATTAAATAAGCAAGAAGAATACATGGGGCAGATATGAGAAGTGAGGCAGTGGCCTCATGGATCAAGGGACTGGAATGGAATAGGAACCACACCATGAGGATGTGGGAAAATGGAAGCACACAGGTATGTAGTTATAAATAAGGCATGGCCACCATAAGGCCTAGGAGATCCCATCTGGATCTCTGCCACAGATCAGATCCTAATCTAGATTATGAGATCAGATATCATTGGGAACTGGATCTAGATCTCATCTGAGATCTGCCACATCATGTGACTAATATCTTTGTGCAGGGGAATACTCTGATATATAGGACTTAGCCTTAGCCTAGAGTTATTCTTTTAAGGCAACTCATTCACACAATCACATGCTCCTGATCACATGACCATGCAACCATTCACATCACATGCTCTACAGTTCCCATGATCACATGCTATGGACCATTGTGTTCACTAGTTGCATAACAGAATGTTAAAAGATATGTTGTCAGATGTAATGCATGCCAGAAGGCCAAGGCCAGAAGGCAAAATCACACAATGCCTCTGCACCCTTATAATATTCCAAGCATTCCCAGAAAAGGAGTATCAATTGACATTATAGGACCCCTTTCCAAGTTTTAGAGTAAAGATGCAATATTAACCATTGTAGACTGGTTCTCCAAAATAATCCACATATTTCCTATTCCCAGCACCATTACAGCTCTTGGTGTAGCTATCATATTCAGAGACCATATATTCAAATTATGTGAAATCCCCAAAAAGATAATCTCAGATTGAGGAATGCAGTTTGTTTCCTCTTTTATAAAGAATCTATACAAGTTGCTTTACATTGAGTCAAATCCATTAACTGCCTATTATTCACAAACCAATGGGCAGGCAGAATGCTTCAATGCTGAAATTGAGCAGTATCTGTGGATAAATATTAACTATTGGCAAAATAACTGGGCTGATTGGTTTTCTCTTGCTAAATTTGCACATAATTAGAAAACAAGCTTGTAAACTGGTTATTCTCCATTTGTACTCAATTATGGCCACAATCTGTAATGTGTGCATTTGCTTACATATCTTATCAATAACACATTGGAAACTACACATGGAATGAATGCCATTATGGATGCCAGAGCCTTCATAGTACCACACATGCATCCTCCAGATGTTATTAGGGATGCCAGAGTCTGCATAGCACCACACATATGCCACATCTTGCAACAGTATATAAAAAAAGGCAATTTTCCCCTGTAAATTATCTTTTTTCTCAAATTACCAAGCCTCATTCTATCTGCTTCTGAGTATTCCCACCACATAGTGGGTTTCCATAATCCTGTTATAGAATCTGACCAATAAATATAGGTGTGAGATGAGTCAGCAGAAAAACTTGCAAAGCAGATAAAAAAGATGCAGGCAGAAGCAAAGTCTGTACTGGAGTTTGCTGCACAAAATATAAAGAAGTTTCATGATAGAAATGCAGCAGATACACCAGAATATAGGCCAGGAGACTTAGTGCTGGTAAAAACTGTTATGACTTTAAATTCCAGAGGCTAAACCTAGATGCTAAAAAAAAGGAGGAATACTAAAGAAAAACTCCTAAGGAGGCTCTGGAGAGGAGCAATCAAAGAAAAAAATGAGGAGGAGGACTTAGAAGTGGCTCAAGGCTCATGCAACTAGAGACTGAGCTCTGAAAGGGCTGGAATTCAAAGAAGTCCAAACTGCAAAGTACAAAATGATTAAGTCTGAAGTGACTTGACCATCTATATCTGCCTCTTATATATGATCCAGGGTGGTGCACAGATCAAGTACACTAAGTCTACCCTAGACTACTGCTAACTATGAACACCACTAGCAGTAAGAGCATACTATTAAATAAATAAGAAAAAGGCATGAAGTAAAGATGAGGAATAAGGCAGTGACCTTGTATATTAAGGGAAAGAAATAAAAAAGAAGTTAGGAACTTATAATGGAAGATCAGAATCTTATATGAGAATGGGGATCTCTGCCACAAATATAATGGGATTATAGATGCAGATTCTAGATCTGTCAGATCCTTGAAAATAGCATTAAGATCCAAAAGAAAAGATCTATGGGCTGATTCTGGAAAGATCTCAAGATATATAACCACTGACCATAAAAATACTTATATGAAGTCAGACCATAAGCTAGAGTTATTCAATAAGAAGTAATGTCTTTTATGATTACATAAAGTAAAAGTATAGGTTCACATAGATACATAACAGAAACCACACACATCTAATTGGATCAACCATCCAAGGAGTTAGATAAGAAATAATATGGTTTATTCAAAGTTGTCAGGAAGGTTAAATGCAGTATATATGAATTGAAGCTGGAATAGTTCAAAAAGGAATCCATCCAGTGTTTAATAAATATCTTCTTTGATCTTATTACAAAGGACAATACTCTACATTAAAGACCATACTTCCTCCACCAGATCTTGTTAATGGCCTTTTAAGCAGGAAATCAAGTATGTTATAGATTTCAGGAAGTAATGGGGTAATATCAAATACCTTATCAACTGAAAGGGATTCCCTTATGAAGAATGTAAATGAAAGAAAAGTACTGGGCTTACATATGTCAAAAATACCATAAAATACTTCCATTGTTATTTTCCTACTGTCTTCTGATTCTCCCAACAAATGACTCTCTGTCAAATTCATTCTCTTATCCCAGTTGCTTCTCCTGTCCTCTTTTCTACCCCTAATGCTTCTTGTTCCTGCACTATTTGTTATAATCACTTTTCATTTTCACATCACGTGACCGTGGGACACCTTTACTTTTCACTTCTTCACCTCTTCACATTGTCACACCTTCACACTTTCACACTTTCACATTTTCACTCCTTCACATATCACAGCCTAGACCATGACATCATGCCTGGCAGTCTCCTCATGGAACTGCTAAGGTACTCGCTCTCTTATTGCCATTGGTCGGTTGACTGTAGCTTACTTAGGGCCGGAGCCAGTTACATGGTCCGTGCACTGTACTGTAGCATATATAAAGGGCTGGCATAAGCTGGGGTTTTCCCTCAGTCTTGTGCACTTGAGCCTTTGGCTTTATACAAGTCCTTGACCCTTCTATCACTTCCTCTTGCCTAGTTCCACTGGGGCCTAGTTCAAAACCCAGTCTCTTGAGTAGTTCAGCGATCACTAGGACGAGTCGTCGGTTTTCAGCAATGGTTGGAGAATAACCGTTTCACTTGCACAAGACTATCTACTAGTCATCACAAACAGATCATAGGAAGTTACCAGGTGTTTTCAAATTTATATGCCAGCAAGGAGAGTTAACCTTTGGGGTCACGAAGAACAGTTGTTGGAGTTTGTAGAAGAGGCGATTTTAGGCTTTGAGGACGACCCTTTGGGAGCCGAATCATTTACTAGGAGGTTCACAGAGTTTGACTATCAGGTTCAAAAAGATTTCGAAGCAAAGAAAGCAAGAGATAGGAAAGTAGCTGCGACAGATAGACTCAAATCTCTTAGATCGTCGGATTCCCTTAGAGCCCCCAGGAAACGCCTCACAAAGGTCTGCGGAGAGCCGATCTTATACCACTTAAAGAAGCAAAGTGTCGGCCCCAAGAGATCCAAGAAGGTTCGACGAGGAGACGAGCGAGGAGCAGCCAGAGGAGGTACTAGAGCTAGGATCACCAATCCCCCAGTCTCCAGAGCTCGAAGCATCTCCCCGATTCCAGGGTTCATTATTCGCCACACAGGAAGAACCCCCTCGCCAATCCCAGTGGATACCCTTCCCGATTTCCCCCCAACACCCTTCTCCGCGTTTACCGCAGCAACAATTCCAATCGAAGATGTCTGGAGAAGCTTCGAATACTGAGGATAAGGTTTCGCAGCTTCTGGGGAAGAAAATTGAGGATCCAGGTAAATGGAACGGAGATAGACAGACCTGGAGGTTATGGGCGGTGAAGATGCGAGTGTGGGCAGCGGAAACGGAGTGGAAAAACAATCGGGTCTTATGCGCTTCCATTTTATCAAGATTGGAAGGAAGAGCTGGGGCGTTTGCCCAAATCCTGTTGGAACGGTACCTGGATGCTGAAAACAATTTAGACAACCAGGGAAGGAGATTAGGAATCCTGGCTTGGCCAGATTTCTGGGATGTATGGGCAGAGCTAAAGAGATATTTCAGGATCGAAGAACTAGCCCATGAAGCATTGAAAAAACTGGAGGCCTTGGCGCATCGAGGATCCATTGATCTGTAC
>JBBPJW010001093.1:0-15699 GCA_038088935.1 Pulveroboletus aff. viridisquamosus
TTCATTCATAGATCTCTATCTGTGCTTCCTTTCCATTCTCCCACATCCTCATGGTGTGGTTCCTCTTCTCTTCCATTCCTGATCCATGAGGCCATTGCCTCACTCCTTATTCCTGCCCCATGTTCTTCCTTTCATCTATCTATTTAGAGGTAGGAGCTACTAGTGCTATTGGTGACCCAAGATAGCATACTTTAGAGTAGACCTCCTGTACATGGTCTGTGCACGGCCATTGACAATATATAAGGCAGGGAGTGCAAGCTGAGGTCTCCTCAGTCTTGCTCTCTTGACCTCTCAGCTGGTTATACAGTCTGAATACTTCAGTACTGCTGGCTACAGGTTTATACAAGAGTAGTGGTCTCATCTTCCTTCATTGCCTAGTTCGAGGCCACTAGAACAAAAGCCTCAGCAGTCATCGAGAATAGTCAAGGAGTGTCCATCAAGGACTTTGGAGTATTAGCAAGTAACGGGAAGATCCCGTTTCAATCATGGTGGTAGTAGACCATTTCTCAAAAGAAGTCATGTTTATTCCATATCTCTCATCTCTTTCCTCTCTTTATGTAGCAGAATTATTTAGAGACAACGTATGGTCGAGACACAGTCTCCCATCCTCCATAGTCTCGGACTGAGAACCACAGTTCGTTTCAGAGTTTTCAAAACAGCTGAACAAGATGCTGCAGATCAAGCAGAAGATCTCCATGGCTTATCACCCTCAGACGGACGGACAAACAGAGCGGGTCAATAGGGAGCTCAAACAATATTTAAGGAACTTTATTGCCAAGTGACAGGAATCGTGGGCAGATTGGATTAAGATAGCCGAATATCACCATAATAACTCTTACTTGACCTCCACCAAAACTTCACCCTTCGAGATCACCAAGACCTATCATCCCAGACTTGGTTTCAAAGCACCCCTCTCCACCCATCCTTCCTCCCACTTCCTTCATGAAATGGCAAAATCGTTTAAAGATGTGCAAGAGGCTCTACAGAAAACGCAGGAAAGAATGAAAAAACAGAATACGACAATGCTCCCTTCGTACATTAAAGGGCAGCAGGTTCTTCTTTCCACCAAAAACCTCATGCTTCTGTATCCATCGAAAAAGCTCACCAAACGATGGATTGGCCCATTCACCATCCTAGATGTTATACCTCATGCTGTTCACTTAAAGCTCCCCTCCACGATGCGCATTCACCCCACCGTTAATATTTCACGCATCAAACCTTACCTCCCTTCACTCTGTGGACAGGATATCCTCACTTCTGATCTGATTTTGGTCACTGAGGACGGACATGAGGAGTACGAAGTTGACCATATAGTTGATTCTCGTATTCGCAAGGGCAAGTTGGAATATCTGGTTCACTGGACTGGATATGGAGAAACTGATCGCACCTGGCAATCAAAGGACGATTTAGTCAACTCTCCAGACTTAATCAACGAATTCCACAAATTACATTCTTCCGCTCCTTGTCGTCTTTTCACAACCGACCTCGCCACTTTCCGTTCATTATTTAAGCCATATGAAAACCATACTGAAATGGCTGCTCTCTTCATGTCTCGTCTGGAATCCGAGACCTAAAAAGGGGGTAGTGTTATAGTCCGCTTTTTCAAACTTTCGATCACGTGACCTTATCTTATCTTTCCACGTGGTTATCTAATCTTTTATCTTATCAGGGCACATGACGGGTCACATGACTGGTCTAGACCCAGGGCTTAGGGTTAGCCTGCAGCCTTCCAGCCCCTTTTCATTTCCGTTTCTCTTCTATTTCAGAAGCACCGAGCCCTTTCAGCCATTGGCTATTCTCATGGTGTCTTCTCTTCTTTTTGATCCCTGTGCAGGGTCCATGGGAATTCTCCCATCAGGGTCTTGGTCCATGCACTGTAGCTATATCTATATAAACTGTAGCATACCGTCTCAAGACTCCCCAGTCTTGAGCACTTGTACCTCTAGTGCAGTATATCACTCGAACTCCTATATCTTTACCATTCTCATCATCTACAAATGTTCACCAAAACCAACAACATAGCCCCAGACTAGGGTTAGACCGAGACCGACGCCGATACCGACATTGACCACAACACAGACTTCTTCTATTCCAGAACATTTTATTTCTTTAGTTAGTGGATATTACTTACAGTCTACTTTTATCATGTTCCATCTGTTTCCATACAGATTACTTACTTAGCTTAGTCATGTCACTTGACTCACTCAACTGAGTCTTAACCTTAGCTAACCACCTTATATAAGTAGCATACTTTCTCTTTATGTTTTTTATACTACTTCTGCCTTATTCAACCTTGCCTTTTCTAAGCATTGTCTAAACTGCTTGTCTCCACCCTTTCAAGGGAGCCTTACCTGCAATTTTTATTGGCAAGTATCACCCAAGTAATCTTAACTATCTCCAGTACTCTTATCTTGTCTTCAATTTTTATTAAGGGACTACTGGTACTATCTCCCATATTGCACTCCCATATTGTATCTCAGGCTAATTATTGTTGAGCCTTTCCTTAGACCTAGCCCATGTTAAAAGATCTACATTAGTCTTTATCTGAATCTAATATAATAGAGGATAATATTATAACATTTTCTTTTTCTATTAATTTACCTTTACTTTGTCCATTTACTGCTGCTTATGGCCACTTCCAGTATCCAAGTAGTATCTCTATCTCTTATCTTCTTATACTATTTCTCCCTTTTCATATTCTGTACTTGTATACTTAGGGTTCTCAACATTACCAGCAGTATCCAGTCTGCTTGCTGTTGGTCTTAGCATCTACCAATCTCCTATAATCTTGCAAATGCAGACTTCTTATATCAACTCTTTTCTTAAACATTTGTATACTTTATCAAAGGGCTATATCCATTTCTATCTGGGCCAGACATAACACCAAGGTTAAGCTGAGACAGAATCAGATCAAAAGTCCAGAATATGACATGAAGAAGAAAAAGCCATTGCTTAGTGCAATGCATAGAAAAAAGCAGTTGGCTTTTGCTTTAAAGTATAAGAAGTGGACTATAAAGGGCTAAAAAAGGGTAATCTGGCCAGATAAGATCAAAATCAATAGGATTGGATTAGATGGAAGGCAATGGATATAGAAGAGATAAAATAGGGGTTAATCAAAAAAGAGATACAAGAAATAGTCAAGCATGGTGGAGAAAAATCTTATAATATGAGAATATATGGGCTGGAATAATGTGGGACAACTTGTTGAGATTAAGTGAAGAATAGATGCTAACCAGTATGTGGCCATTTTGGAGAACCATTTGCTACTCAGCATAAAAAAGAGTGGAATTTCTGATAAAGAGATTATTTTTCAGCAAGACAATAACTCCAAGGACACCTCAAAAAAGGCCAGGAAGTAAATGGAAGATTACAATATTACTCTCTTGAACTGGCCTCCATAATTTCCATATATCAGTTCCATTGAATATTAGTGGGTTTATGTTATGATACATTTTTTTTCGCTTTTCTTTCTTTTATCTTATCTTATCTTGCCACATGGTTATCTTATCTTATCTTGTCTTATCAGGTCACGTGACGGGTCACATGACAGGTCTAGACTCAGGGCACAGGGTTAGCCTCGTGTCTTCAGGCCTGATAGGGTTCAGGATTTTCTTTTAATTTCCGTTCTTCTTTTCCATTTCAGAAGCTCCACTCCTTTTCAGCCATTGGCTATTCTCACAGAGTCTTCTCTTCTTTTGATTCCCGTGCAGGGCGATGACTGAGGGTCTTGGTCTGTGCGCCATACTCAATACTATATAAACTATCTACTAGTCTATGCTCAAGCCCCAGTCTTGAGCACTTGTACCAGTACCTGGACGGTGTTCTAATAGTTACTCATTTACCATCTGCTTTACTCTTTCATCACCGACACCGACTATCGACAGCCCTTGTTCTAGGGTACAGAAAACGCTCACTGAAAATCGACATTGCAACACTTGCTCAAGACTTTTACTAGTCAAGGGCATTATAACGAAAAGTATATGAAGAAGGTCTATCTCTGGGGACACAAAGAAAAGTTATTGGATTTGATTAGTGAAGCGATTCTAGGGTTCCAGGATAATGAACCAGGTCACCTAGATTTCCAGAGGAGATTTGATCAATTCGATGAACAGACTCAGAAGGACTTGGTAGCCAAACGAGGAAGAGATAGGAAAGAGGCAACCAACAAAAGATTATGCTCTCTTCACCCTTCTTCTTCTCTAAAAACCGTTAACCGAACCCCCACACTAGTCAGTCACTGTGTCAGCGCCATTCGATCAGTACAGGGACGAAGAGGCAGAGAGCGTGACAGGGTCTCCAATCCAAGCCGAAGAAGAACTAGGATCAGTACTCCTAGAGCCATCAGACCATTCCCTCACTTCACACCCCCACCCCCTCTTCCGCCATTCGATCTGTTTTCCATTGAGGAGTATGGATTCTTCCGATATAATGAAGTCACTGGCCGACGAACTGACGAAGATGGGCGGCTCGAGGAAAATCCGAGACCCTGGGGTTTGGACTGGTGATCGCACCAAGTGGAGGAAGTGGTTTGTGATGCTGTCTATTTGGATGGTCGAACAAGACTGGAAGACGAATAGGCAGCAGTGTGCAGCAGTGTTGTCGAGGTTGGAAGGAAGAGTGGAAGGTTTCGCTCAAATCACCTTGGAAAAATATATTAACGCAGAAGGTAATTACAATGGACAGGGACAGCTAAAGGGGGATTCGGCTTGGCTGGATTTTGGAGGCATCACTAGGGAAATGCGAGAGTACTTCCAGATTCGGGAACTGGCACATGACGTGCTAAAGAAATTAGAAGCCCTCAAGCAAGGTAACTCAATAGATGAGTACTTGCAAGGATTTGAGGTGCTTAGGAAGGACGCGGAGATAGGTTTGGACTATGCTGCTAAACTCTTACGGGAGCAGGTTCACTATAGAGTGTACCAACAAGCGGTTATGCAGGGTTTGAAGGAAGACTATTTCAAACTCACTAATCAGCTTCGGACCATTGGCTGCGCCTTCGAGCACATGGCTGTTGAAAGAGCACCACCTCATTTCACGACTCGACCTCCCCAAAACAATTTCTGTCCAACTTTTAATCCACGTCCCAACCAGCAATTCACCCCCCGACAAAATTTTATACCGAGACTGAACAATTCATCCACACCGCACTTTACGGCGAATGGCACACAACCGGGCAGAGGAGCTTCCATGGAGATAGATCAACAGACGGTCACTTCACGAACCCAGACCTGCTATAAATGTGGGAAGCCTGGACATCTAGCAAGGAACTGTAATGGGCAGTTTAACCCATCTGCTCCATGACCATCAAACAATTTCGGTCGCGGACCGCAGGTTGGACAAGGACAACAAGAAATGTATGTCCAACCAATCAAGTTCTCTGACTTCGGGCCCCCAGATGCGCAGGGCTGGCAAGAAGCAGAACCGGTTGCACTTGGGCCAGTGTATAATATGACAGATGCGCAACGTTTTGTGGAGGTACCGGCAGCCTCCTGGAGTAGCATGGAAGAAGCGCGTGCTTATTTCCAGGATGTTTTTGAGTCGGAACATAAGCAGAAGGAGGTGGAAAAAGGATGAGGGAGCCGGTGTTGCCAGCAGGCAGTCTCCCAGTACGTACTCTGAACAATTTCTCCTCTGTGTTCAACTTGGATACTATGAAATGGAAAAAGTTTCCAAAGACCAAGACGGCGTCTCATGAGAGCATGGCCCCAGTAAAAGGGTGCTTCATTCCATCTTCTATTAACAAGGTTGAATTAACAGACAAAGAACAAGAAAGTCTGGCAGAAAAATTACATCAATGAAAGGAACGAGACGAATTAGGAGTAAGTGTAAGGATAAAAGGAAAAGCGCTAACAGGAAAAGAATTATTATTCAAGGATTGTGGTATAACCTATGGACTGTTGGATTCTGGAGCATCACTAATGTTTATAGATCAAAAATTTGTGGAAAAACACAAATTGTACAAGTATAATTTAAAAAATCAACTAACAGTATTCAATGCAGATGGAACTGAAGGATCTATAGGAAAGATCATTCATTATGTGGTAATCGATTTAGCAATAAAAGGAAACGACGAGAAGTGGCATCACCAAACAGCTAACGCTTATGTGTCGCAACTAGGATTTTTAGATTTACTCATTGGATATGACTGGTTCAAAATGCATAATCCAGAAATCGATTGGGTAAAGAAAAAGATAACGTTTTCTAGGTGCACAAATAAATGTGCTCCACATCTCCATCAAAGAAGTATAACGGTGGAGGAAACTGAACAACTGAAAAAAGAGGTACCCAAAGAGTTGTGGAAATATCTAACAGTGTTTTCACAAAAGGAATCTGAGAGGATGCCAGTAAGGAAACCTTGGGATCACGCGGTCGAATTAAAGGAAGATTTTGTACCAAAAAAGGGAAGAATCATACCACTATCTGAAGAAGAAATGAAGGAAGTGCGAGAGTTCGTACGAAAGGAAACCGAAAAGAGATATATCCAACCTTCAAAATCGCCACAAACATCGCCAGTATTCTTTATTGGCAAGAAAGATGGAGGAAAACGAATGATAATCGATTACAGATACCTCAATAATTTCACCATCAAAAATAACTATCCCTTACCGCTAATTACCACTCTAATTGATAGGTTAACAGGTGCTGACATGTTCATGACTCTAGACCTTCGATGGGGGTACAACAATATATGGATGAAGGAAGGAGATGAATGGAAAGGAGCCTTTACCACTCCTATAGGGTCCTATGAACCAATGGTAATGTATTTTGGAATGTGCAACTCTCCTAGCACATTTCAAAACATGGTGAACGATATTTTCCATGATATGTGGGAACATGTGGTCATTTACATTGATGACATCATGATTTTCACCAAGGACAAATCAAGGGAGTAGCATTTGACTATCATCGGTGAAGTTCTTCATCGCTTAAAAGAAAACGATCTATTTCTGAAGCCTTCTAAATGCCACTTTGCACAAGAAAAGGTGGACTATTTGGGAATGGTCGTATCTAAAAAGGGGGTACAAATGCAATTAAACAAGACCACAGCAGTAAAGGATTGGCCGATTCCTAAAACGGTTAAACAAGTGCAGTCCTTTTTAGGATTAGCTAATTACTATAGGAGATTTGTTGGTAAATTTGCAGACATAGCCAAACCACTCAATTTGTTAACAAGGAAAGATCACAAATTTGAATGATCAAGAGAATGCAATCTAGCATTTAATCAACTAAAAGATATTCTTACTAGCAACCCCCTTCTTTGCTATCCCGACTCCTCCCTACTGGTTCGCATTGAGACCGATGCTTCAGATGTAGCCACTGGAGCTGTTTTGTCATTTCAACAGCATGATGGAAGTTGACATCCTGCTGCATATTCCTCACACTCTTTCAATGATATGGAAATCAATTATCCCATATATGATAAAGAGTTGTTGAGCATCATTCAGGCTCTCAAGGAATGGTGACATCATCTTATTGGTCGAGAATATTTCAAGGTCTGGACCGACCATAAAAATTTAGAGTACTGGAAACGACCACAAGATTTGTCTCCATGACAAGCTTGTTGGCAAGCCCTACTCAGCGAGTTCAATTACAAGATGGTGTATCAACCAGGATCGTTAAACAGCAGGGCTGATGCCTTATCTCGTCGACCGGACCATTTTGTCAACAAACCTAACCCCAACAAACAAGTTACTCTCCTTCCTCCCTCTGTTTTCACAAAAGCAATTCGTTTCTCCTCCCCGTTCTTCGAATCAATCCAAGATCTTTCCGTTGGGCTTGATTTGCCTCCTACTTGGTGTTATGATACAGAAAATCGGGTGTACGTCAATGAAAGCAAACAAATCTTCGTACCGGAGGAACTACATATGAAGATACTCAATATATGTCACTCGTCCAATATTGGAGGACATGCAGGGCAAGACAGAACAAGAAGAATGGTGGCTAGATTTTATTATTGGCCTAAGATGAAGGCAGATGTAGACGAATTTGTCAAACACTGTCAAGTGTGCGCTATCTCGTCAGGTCAAGAAAATGAAACACCTATTCTGCCGTTACCAGCAGCATCAACTCTGTGGAAGGACATTTCGGTGGATTTTGTCACAGGATTACCAAACGTAAAAGGAAAAGATGCGATTATGGTGGTTGTGGACAGATTTTCTAAGGAAGCAGTTTTCATTGCGTATTCTTCTTCTACTTCTTCTTTGACTACTGCAGAACTTTTTAGAGACAATGTTTGGTCAAGACATGGCCTGCCCTCCTCGGTGGTATCCGACTGAGGCCCCCAATTCATGTCGGAGTTCATGTGAGCACTCTGCAAGACACTTCTCATTGAGCAAAAGATCTCAACGGCGTATCATCCTAGGATGGATGGTCAGATGGAGAGAGTCAATCAAGAAATGGAGAAATATTTGCAGAGTTTTGTGGCCAAACAACAAGAGAAGTGGATTGATTGGTTAAAGATGGCTGAATTTCATCATAATCATGCCTGGTCTTCATCCACGAAATCATCTCCTTTCTCTATTACAAGAACTTATCAGCCACGTATGGGATTTGAACCACCCACAGCTGACTCCGCACCGTCTTTATTCGTCACAGCAATGGGGAAATCACATCAGGATGTGAAAGCAGCTTTGGAAGAAAGTAGACATCGCATGGAAGCACGAAACAAGACGAGCTATCCACAATACATTGCGGGTCAACAAATTCTTTTATCAACCAAGAATCTGTCATTGCCCTATCCATCCAAAAAGATCACACAATGATGGATGGGACCATTTCAGATCATTGAAGTACTTCCAAATGCCATACGTTTGCGACTTCCCAAAACAATGAAAATTCATCCTACAGTCAACGTATCCCGCATAAAACCCTTTAATCCTTTGTTACGCAATCAGGATGTTCTACATCCTGATCCTATCCTAGTCACCGAGGAAGGACACAGCAAATACGAAGTGGATCACATTGTTGACTTGCGGATGAAAAAAGGACAATTGGAATATCTGGTTCATTGGGCAGGATATTCTGATCTAGATCGCACATGGCAGACAAGGGAAGATTTGACCAACACTCCGGAACTGGTGTCTGAATTTCACAAACTGCATCCATTCACCCCTAGGCGACTTATCTCTATTTCTCCAATTCATTTTCACCAACTCTTTCAACCATATGAGAATCTCACTCAAATCGAAGCTCTCAGAGTGTCTCGTCTGGAATCTGTGACCTAAAAAGGGGGTAGTGTTATGATACATTTTTTTTCGCTTTTCTTTCTTTTATCTTATCTTATCTTGCCACATGGTTATCTTATCTTATCTTGTCTTATCAGGTCATGTGATGGGTCACATGACAGGTCTAGACTCAGGGCACAGGGTTAGCCTCGTGTCTTCAGGCCTGATAGGGTTCAGGGTTTTCTTTTAATTTCCGTTCTTCTTTTCCATTTCAGAAGCTCCGCTCCTTTTCAGCCATTGGCTATTCTCACGGAGTCTTCTCTTCTTTTGATTCCCGTGCAGGGCGATGACTAAGGGTCTTGGTCCGTGCGCCATACTCAATACTATATAAACTATCTACTAGTCTATGCTCAAGCCCCAGTCTTGAGCACTTGTACCAGTACCTGGACGGTGTTCTAATAGTTACTCATTTACCATCTGCTTTACTCTTTCATCACCGACACTGACTATCGACAGCCCTTGTTCTAGGGTACAGAAAACGCTCACCGAAAATCGACATCACAACAGTTTATCTCAAAAAAGAGCTTTTCAAGTATCCAATATAATTAAAAGAAGTTTAGAAGTTATAAAATAGAGTAGTGGAGGTATGGACAAATATATTACCAGAGATATGTCAGAATTTAATTAAAAGTATGTCTAGAAGGATTCAAGCAGTTATTAAGGTCAAGGAGGGCTATGTCAAGTATTAAAATACTATTTTCTGATCTTTTTAATATCTACTTGCAGAATTGAGTTAGTGCATTCTCGATTTGAATTGATTATATCTCCATATTTTCTTTTTAAAAAAAAAAATTGAACTGGATAGTCCTGATCAAATTCTTCCTTTGATACACCAAGACTTTGGCCTTGTTTGTTGTCACTCTGAAGTTATTCAACAAACATTCCAAAAGTACCAAATATTTACTTAATTTTGCAAGTCACTTTACATAGAAAGGGATAGTACATTTGATCTCACCTAAGCACAGTGAAATTCTAACAGGTGCTTGTGAGGTGCTTTGTACTCTACATTAGGGTTAGGAATTGAAACAGTTCTTAAAGTCATTGCAACCTTTTTAAATATCACTAATATTCTAAACACACGTGCTGCTCAGCCAATTGCCCTGTTATACACACCACAAGAGACTTCTGAGAAACATCACCATATGGTCAAATACATCTGGGTATGTAAGTAAGATTGCTCGTCTCCCAGTAATAAAGATAAGCTAACTAGAATGATGAGGTTGGTCATGAGCATCGTAATAGGTCGTCAGGAGTCATCAAAGCCTAGCTCGTCTACGTATCTCGTAGGACCATCGCCAATGAGACAAAAAGAAACAAAAGCAAAAGGACAACGTGGATATAATAAGAACCGGGAAGCAACAGGCATCCGACACGTCGAACGCAACGACCCCTTCATGAACTTGAGCTATCAGAACTGGGTAGCCGGAGGGCTGCACCTTCGCTCTGTCCACGCGGTCTGCCACTCATTTCTATCGGAGGTCTCGACATTCGCTTTGACCCCAACGACAAGTCATCCTGGGAGCGAGAGAAAAAGTCGTCTTCGCCTTCATACGGGGACGTCCCCGAGTTTATCTATGAAATTACCGCAAAATCAACACGGACATTGATTGACGCGTTGAGGACAGGCAGAAGACGAAACGCGCACAGCGGTGTTAGACTTACCCACTGCTTCAGAACATCTGCTACCCGAGAGGCTTCCTCAGCACTGAAAGTTACGTCCGTCCCTTTTTCGGCATGCAGCCTCATCAGCTCGCTCAGAGATCTTCCCTCTTTGCCTCCACCCCTAATCCGCCCGAGCGTCTCCTCCACACCATCTCCGGGAAAGAGTACCGAGTTCTTCGGCGTTGAAATACCATGTCCACTGATGTCGGGGAGCTTAATGTCGCTCTCGGAGCGATCCCAATCCTCTGAACTTAGCGAGAGAGCGGATAGCGTGCAGTTCT
The DNA here is from genome assembly GCA_038088935.1 of Pulveroboletus aff. viridisquamosus. Lineage (NCBI taxonomy): Eukaryota > Fungi > Basidiomycota > Agaricomycetes > Boletales > Boletaceae > Pulveroboletus > Pulveroboletus aff. viridisquamosus. Next base: position 11,168 of record JBBPJW010001093.1, read on the forward strand.
CCTTGAAAGACATGACAGTTGTAGCGGTAATGGTGATTGACGTAGAAGGTGGACTGGAGGGAGTCGAGTGAACCAGGAGTATGGGAGAGGTTGATTTACGAAAAGTTGAATGCCTGAGCGAGAACGCAATTTACTTTTCCGCTTGCTCAACTGATGAGTCCCGAAGCAATGTCCCAATTGGTTAACAGGACTGCAAATACTTGTTCCACAAATCGGTGGTGTAGGGAGACGATGAAAGTTGTGGAAACCTTCCACTAGAGTGGGAATTACTCCCGTTCGCTTAGGACCGCTGCGACCTATCCTTCCCAGTCAAAGGTGCTACTACGAAACTGTGGTTCGTCGAGACACCCTCATGGAGGAATCCCAGAGGGTAGGTGCAGTGTTTTGCTGGCGGGCGAAATGTGAACAAACGACATGGTCGGGAATTGATAACCTCAACTGTATATACAGCAATACCATTTTAACTCCACATGAACTCAAGCATGGGACATTAGACAGGGGCAAGGGTCCATAATTCCGCAAAAAATTCTAAAAAACAAGAATACCCGTGCGACTCTGGACGGTCGGTCCGGTGCGAGTATCAGGGAGCCTGATTCCTACAGGAGGAACGCTATCGCTCCGAACAAGGAAGCAATAACGAGTCCTCCTTGTACTGTACATCCAACGAACGCCCCACCGGTCGATCCAGAACTCGTACTGGTCGAGCCGCTGCTTGACGCAGTCTTAGTGCCCGAAGCGGACGCACTGCTAGCGGACGGAGGTGCTGCAGAAGCAAGCGATTTCACAATGGACCAGGAAGCCGCCGCGTTCACGGACGTGTTACCCTCTTGGTAAGGAATGAAAGAGACGGTGCCGTTGCTAGAGAGTTGAACGAGGGAGTTAATACTAGCAAAGTAGGTAGCCTTGGAATCTTTGATCGTCGGGCTGGCGAGCTGTTGGGTGGTATTGGTCTGGCAGCCATGCTCCATGAGCAATCAAACACTACAGCACTCGGGAGACACCATACCTCGACATTGATAACGTAGACTGCAGACGAGTCTTGGGGGATGAAAGCAAACTCTTGTTGGACCTGAATCAAAATTTAGTGCAAACAACACACAATCAGAGTTGAAGACGTACTCCGCTTTGCTGGAAGAACGATGCGGCTTGACCATATGAAGCAGGGAATGCACCACCATTAGGAAGGGGATAGGCCTGGGATTGAGGCTGGAAGTACGAATCTAGTTTACAGCCCGAGAATGAGCCTGAATATCATGACGAGACTACAATACACACAGTGAATGACAAAGATGTCTGCAGACCCGGCAGGGACACCAGGAACGTCGAGGAAATGGATGTGGTTCTGAGCCAGAGCCATGACAGGCTGGTAGTCGGACGGGTATGGTGATTGTTCAGCATTGTTCCATGCGAGGGGCGTGCTGTTAGCGGCCTTTAGCAAACCCATGTCCAGCGAGAACAGGTCTCCGTGTGAGAGGGCATCTGGCACCGCCTTTCATTAGTCTCCAAGGCGAACAGGATGTGAAGAAAAGACGATTACAAAACAAGTTGGTGTCATGGTCCAGGATAGCGTCGAAGGAAGTGATATCAAAGGACCCAGTCGTAATACTCTGAGTGGACCACGCCTTGGCACTAGCATCGTAAATGTAGATGGACGATGGGTTTTTAGAGTCACCGTTGAGAACGTAGATGGCATTGGTATACTGGGAAGATCTTTAGTCAGAAAAACAACCTGCACGCCAGCATGGAGCACTTACCTGGGAGAGGTAGCAAGTGGTGCTGTTACCATCGAATGCCCTGAAAATATCAGTCAATACATGTGCGTGGTGAACACTATGCGCCCCTACGGCCGGCCAGTGGCAGTAATGTCCGTAGCCTGCCCACCTGCAGTGAGTCAGAAAAAGATGGAATATGTGCATCGACAAGAAATACTTACTTCCGGACCAGGTGTCTTGGGTACCAGCAGACCAGTCTTTGCCATCAAGTCCGAACGCCAGTAGGTTCCAGTTAATGTCAAAAGCGACACAAGATGATGCTTTCACCGTGGCCGACGCAGAGAGAAGAAAAAGAGAGGCTACAGTGAGTGTGAACATTATTACTCTTCAGGTGTGCTCAAGGAAAGGATATAGACTTGAGGAGGTCAGCCATCCACAGCTGAAGTTTATGCTATGTTACGTAATCGACAGCCAATGGCGCAGAGTCGAGACTACTTTGTGGTATCTTAGTCTACCACGAGTCGCCTACCAAGCAAATCGTTCATTAATTACAGAATTCTGTCAGTAATCCGACGTGAGAGGTGAATGCTTGAATGCTTGGTTCTATTGCAGCAATGTGCCATATACCCTCACTTCTTAGCTCAATGTCGCATCCCCTTAGGGAATTCGCCTGTGCAGGGTCACTGAACGAACCCCACATCCACGAAACGGGTTTCGGGTCAAATCTCCTTGACATCTGTGGTATAGGTACAACGAACCGATCCATGCACACACACTTTCGTCGACCAAGCTTCGGCCGCCATAGATCGGATGCGATCCTCTTACTACAGATTTCTCCTCAACAAAGTCATAAATTTACATCCCAAATCGTTTCTGCAAGATCCCCGGTCAGTATCGCTCGTCAAATTCAACAAAACGCTGTTACGTACTCGGAAGTAACGCCCCTTGGTTTGCACCAGGGGTACGGCGATCAAGAACAGGCCAATGGCAATTCTGCATTGTGTTACGTGGAACAGCAGATTCAATCACGAGAGGAACGCACGCAGCTTCGACACCAAAGACTTCCAGCGCACCCGATTTTGTCGCCCACGGCACTTGAAAATATGCCACGGCAAATCCTACACCCACGCGCTTTAGCGTTTCTCAGGGCCCGTGAATAAGCGGTTCCTTACCCCCAAGGGTTCGTGCGAGGTTTATCAACGCACTAATCTCCCCCTGAGCAAATAAAAGTGCCAGCAATCAACTTGGCAGACTTGCAAGAGCAGACAGCACCCACCTGATTTTTAGGAAAACAGTCACTGCAATACGCACCTTCCAAGAAACTGAGTAGTCATATCAAATTAACAAATATTAGACACTCACAGATGGCAACGGTATTGATCATCACTGCCACTTCCGCAATTCCCCACCCAAACACCACGGCTGTCATGTTGAGGTGCTGAACTCCCGCTCCGAGTGCTAAAAAGCCGCACAGATACAGTGGCATCGCGACGTAGCACATCCTAGTATTCGATCACGATTCACATGGCTCTGGTCCACCCTATGGGTGTGCACGCACCACAGCCGGTTCTCGGCCTCGAAAAAGCCGTGGTTTTGCCGAATACTGACATTCATGATCCAATCATTTCCGAACCGACCAATTACTTCGCCAATCACGACTGCAACCTAGGTTTAAGCGTCAGTCTAGCAGTCCACAGTACTGGAGTAGTCCGAGTGCCAACCATCGGAGTGGCATATGCTCCAGCGAGGACATACTGGCTGTACCCGAACCCAACTGGCGGGGGCGTGCCAAGGAAAACAACATTGGTCACCTGCGAGCGTCAGAACCGGCATGTCACCATGCGACACTCGACAACTCACGTTAATTCCAATACTGAAACCAAAGACGGCTGCCTGGACAAGAAAACGTATGAGCACTTCAAAACAGTCGCCTAGACACGGTCCACCTCGAACACGACCACAAATATGAACTGGGGCCTCCATACGATATCTAAACAAGCCAAGGAAACCTGCAGCCACGATGCCCTATACCTCGCGAGCTTGTACCCGGTCACACCGATGAGCGTCTCGAGGCGATACCGCAAGCCAGATGATATAGAAAGTAGTTTGCTGTTTTTCCCTCTGTCATACATTCTAATGCACAGTCAACACTTTGTAGAGCGAATAATCAGAGTCACCTTACGTCTCCTCCATGAAGAAAACGATGAGCATGATGACAATAGCGCTGTAGATACAGCCCATGCCATAACTCCATCTCCAGCTATTGTACCACTTAGTTCCAGCTCTCTTTTGCAGAAGTCATCAAAGAAACCGGAACCCACTTTGCCCGTGCAGCGAGAAAACCAAATACAAAAGGCGAGACGAATGGCGCACTGCAACGTTCTTGAGAACCCCAGTGGTCATTACAAGGATGAGAGAAAAGAACATACATCATAAACCCGGACGTCCACACATTGAGTTTCCGCGCCTGGAGATGAAACGGATACATGTCCGTGACCACAAACAGACCCTGTGTTTAGATCAGTGCCATAACATTGCAAGCAATTCAATCATTGGACAGCAAATCGAGAAACATACAGTGACCTGGGGACATGTCCTTTAAGTGCGTTCAGCATGCGATTCGACGAACAATGAAACAAGGCGCACCCGAAGAAGGCAGTAAGACAACGCATTGCTAATCCGAATGGCCATGATCATGTCATCCAAAGTAGAGTAGGACGCATGTACCAGCAAAAGTAGGCAAGTTCGGAGCAAATGTCGCGCCAATCAGAAATCCCAGGGACAACAGCTGTGTCCAGAACAGTACAGGCAGTCGTCCGA
>JBBPJW010001094.1:0-15694 GCA_038088935.1 Pulveroboletus aff. viridisquamosus
GCGGCGACCTGGTCGGGGGTGAAACCGAGGGCGGTCTGGAGTTTTGTGACGGTCTGCTCGAGCTGTGTGGGGGGTGAGCGGGGGGGGCAAGAACGGCGGAGGACGAGGGGGGGATACCTGCTCGATGTAGGCCTTTCGCTTTGCACGATGGCGAGCTTGGGCCTTTGCATTACGGCTGCGCTCTGGTCGATCAGGCGGTTGTGACGAGACCTGTTCAGCAGCGGCGTGGGCCATCGAGGACATCTAACGTTATCACGTAAGGAGGATGGGGGAGGACTTCGAGGTCGGTCGGGGTTAAAAAAAGGGAAAAAAAGGAGGGAGAGTTATTATAGTTGGGTGTGCGGCGAGATGAGACGCCCGGGGACGGTCGAGCAGGTGGGCTGGTCCGAAGGGAAGCCACTGCCTCGGATTCCGAATTGTTCGCCTCGTCCACATCAGCTCAGCCGAGCGTCTCCAACCCGACCCTGGTGGCAAACCTTGTCGCTCCCACTCCAGCCAGCTTCCAACACATCTCGAATCAAATCTCCACGAACCCGAGAAGGCCCTCAGCCAGCCCAGGCAATCACCTTCTGCCGTGCCCGTCCTCGCCCTCCTCTGATCGCTCTCCCCGTCGATCCATCCGCCCCCTCCCCAGCCCCGTCCCCGGCCAGCCAGCCAGCACCTCCAGCCAGAAGCACCCTCCCCGGCAGTTTGCGGTCGTCACCCCGTCCCGCCGTGCCTCAGGGATGTGTTCCTCTGTTGATCCCCGATCAGCCAAATATTCTTTTTCGGGTTTGGCTCCGCTTTTCCTATTTTGCTTCCTTTCCTTTCACACTCCGCCATCTCCGCGAGCTCCCTCCCTCCCTTCGCCGCTTCTCGCCTTCGCTGGGCTCTTTGCCATTTCCATCGCGCGCGCCCTCCCCCTCGGATGCCACGGCCGGTCCCTTGCCCCTCCCCTGGGCGATCTCCCTCCCCCTCCTCCCGGCATGCCCCCTCCTCTCTCTCTCTCTCTCCACTGAACGATAAAATAAAATAAAAAAATTAGACGAGGGTCGGCCCATCCCGTCCGCACGTATCCGACGCTCGCCGTCGCATGTGCCGTCGGGGGGGCATTTGAGCGGCGTCGATCCGAGACACACCGCGTCCGATTCGCTCGCGGGGCCCACCCAATCCCATCCGCCAACGCCCTCCCGTTCAGCCGTACGCGCTCTCGACGTCGACGGGGACGGATCGTCTCTGTCTGATGTCCGACATCGAGCGCGTCGCCCCATCGCTGCGCTTTTCATGCCGTCGCACCGCCCGAGCCAGGTGCGTTCTGTGGGCATGCACGTGCACACATATGCACATACGCGACCTAGGCGTTTCAGCAATATATAGACATGTCTCGTCGGATGCGGCGGACACACAACAAAACGGGGCATCTACCCCGAAAAACATTTTTTTATTATTCTGTCGTTCCGGTCAGAGTGGCGTCCCTCTGTCTGGCCAGTCAGATCGGGCTTCAAGGTTCACGCTTTTGCGCTGCGGTCCTCAGCGTGGCCCAGCCCAGCCCTCCGTCCCATGCTTGTTTGTTTATTTATTTATTTATGTGACATGGGAGTGGCCAATAAAAAAAGGGGGGGAAACCCGAGATGCAGATGCGGCGTGTCGCACCCACGACATGTAGCCATACTTGGTTAGCCTCGTCAGCCTCGTGCAGGGCTCGAGGCGCGTTGCGCTTCCTCTTGTCCCCTCCGTGGTCGTTGGGAACGACGTCGGTCGAGCCAGGCCAGGAGACCCACGCGCCGCGATGCGCGCCGCCATCCACACCGACGCCACCCACAGTCCCAACGGTCGTCCACCAGTCGTCCACGGAAAAAGGAGCGCCCCCCCCGTTCGACATCTCGAGACGCCGGGCTCACATCATCGAAAACGTTAACATGAAACGGCCATCAGATGCGACAGGCATCGGGCAAAAAACGTACCTTGGCCTCCCTTCTTCGTAACGTATGTAAGAAACCGACGCAAAAGGCAACTCTCGTAGGTCATCCTTAATTGTCTTGCTCGCCTCTCTCCCCGTCCAAAGCGGGTATAACGACGGACGTTCATATACGTTTGACGCTAGTGTCCATGTAGAAAGGTGGTAAAAAAAAAAAGGGGGGGACGCCCGAGAATGAAAGCACGGTCAGCTGATCCACCGTCTCCTCACCCCGAAATCCAAAACGGGCTCTCCACCCCATCCGGTGCTGGGTAAAAAAACGGCATCATCCGTCCGTTCTGAATGCATCCTTGATCCAGGGTGTGTGGGAGTCTCTCGCAACCGAGCAACGCTGAGAAAATTTCCCCGGACCAACACTCAACCCCCGACGACGACCGGCGGTGGAGATGAACCCAAAGGGTCAACGAGAAGAGACAGAGAGACAGAGAAAAAGGGTTGCAAACCAGCCGGTCTGCCTGTGCGGGGTGAGATCGTAATGATCGTGTCACGTGTGCACAAACAGGAAAGAGCGAGCGACCTGCACAGATGCCATAATCCCCCATCGTAACCTCGCGCGTCCCAACAGCGAACGCAAAAGTATGTCCGAGCCCTGTGCCTTGTATTGCCGGCCCAACATCAGTTCACCGTGGTGGCGTCCCTCGTTGATGTATCGACGGAACCCAACGATGGGAAGAAATAGACCGCCACACAGGCAGGGTGGCATGCGCGCGAGTAAAAAGGTCTGGGAGTAATAGAAAAAAAAAAGTTTTCGGTCGTCCACGTTCACCAGGTTTGCCAGAGTGGTATCATGTCAACTTGCAGCAGGCAGTCCTGGCCATCTATCAATGGTAATTGACGGTGGGCCAATGGTGACTTGGCGTTCAAGACCAATGATGACAACCAGATCGCGTCGCGTCCCTGAATGCTGGGCACCCGTGGCCGCACAACCAGCACCATGATGAGGGTTGCTAGATACAAGATGGCCCGTCGTGTTGCATGTCTCTGGGTACAAATGGCTTATCAGGTGAACCAATCAAAAAAAAAAGAAAAGAAAAAAGACGCTATAGATCTCCTACGCGTACATCGATGGGCTACTCTTCATCGTCCGATAGTACGAGACGTCCTTTCCTGGCAGGTCGACCAACCACAGTCGTCGGCGGCGCTCGCCCCGGCTGTGCCTCTACTCGCTCCTCGGATGAATCGCTCGACTTGTGGTCCGCAGGGTTGGGTTTCTGAACCAAGCGCGGTTTCGGCCTCGTTTTGGCCGTCCGCGCGGGAGACGGCGACCGACTGCTGCGCAGCGACCTGAGGCGCGCATCGTCGCTGTCGGAATCGTCCGAGAATACGTTCTCGACATCACCTGCCGGATCGTCCTCTGCACTCGATAAGACTCCATCTTTCCCCTTCTTCCGCCGCTTCTTCGTCCCACTCGGGCGCATCGTCACAATCTTGCCGCTCTCAGCGGCAGCGCGCGCAGTCTTCTCCCGCAGCGCCCTTTCCCTCTCAAGGAAAGCCTCCATGTCGCCGTACTCTTCGTCGCTGTCTTCGATAAATTGTGCCGACTTGTACTTCTTCTCTTCCTTCTGCTTCTTCTCCTTCTTGCGCCGTCGGGGTTCGTCATCAGGAAGCTCGACGTCGGAGCCGAGCAATGGCGATCGCAGCCTGCGGCGTCTGCTTGTTTTCCTACTCAGCAACTCACTCGCCTTCTTTCCCTCCAGGTCGATTGGATTTTTGAGGAACTGATCGACAACGCTCAATCGCTCCCTTAGAATAGACGGCACGATCGAGGCGGGCACGACCCATTGAAGTTCTTGGGCGTCTACGGCACGCTCAGCTTGAAAAAAAAAAAAAAAAAAAAAAAAAGGAAAAAAAAGGGCAAGCCCAGTGTCCAAGCAGGAAACGTACCTTCCGTCAGGGTCGTAAACTCCAGTAAACGGAACACAAGCTTGAGCCTCGCGTTCTTGGTAGCAGCCTCGGCATGTTCATCATTGATATAAGGGATCTCTGCATCACTCCACTTAGTGCGCCCATACAACCCAGGGACGGCCACGCGTACCATAGTCAGTGAACTTGGAAATGGCATCCTGGCAAGGTCCAGCATGCGTTCGCGGAACTTCCTCCATCTCGTCGGCGTCGTCACCCCGATTGTTCAGATCCGTCTCATCGACGATCTGTTGGCGCTGGCGGGTGACTAACACGAGAATCTGGGCCAACCCAGGACGAGCGGTCCCTCAGCCTTGTGTAGACAGCGTGGCAAGGCGTGTCGACTTACGTCTTTCGCCCACTCCACCAGCTCAGACTGGCCTTCTTCTACTAGCCCAGCAATGACAATGCCGATCTGTTCGCTCCAAGAATAGCCCTTCTTGACCTGAACCTCGCCAGAGAAACCAGGGTTCTCTTTGGTCATTCCCTCTTTACGATTGGCCTTCTGCTCAGGATCCCAGCTAGAATACTGCTTCCAGTGGCCGCGGTTCATGGGATACCACGCCTACATCGCAAAGGGACCGGAACATGATAAGCATCGCCAGCCAGCGGGCAATAGATAAGCTAAGAAGAATGCCTCACCTCAATCATGAGGAATGGCTCCTCCTCCACGATTTTGAAGAACTTTCGTAATATGAACGTTATCAGTCGTATGAGATCTTTGTACGACTGGTCCTTCGGAAGCGACTTTTGATCGTCGAGGATCGATTTGAAGAGATGCATAGTCGACACCTGTTGACGTACACATAAACGCACCGTAGGGAATAAGCTCGTGCCTACATTGAAATATAATCCTTCCGCCTTCGCATTTACGACTTGTCTGTAAATCAGGTTCACAGCCCTTTTCATTAGCTCCGGAGAGTCGAACTCCTTGTAGCGTGAGAGGCAAGCCAGCAATGTCCGTGTAATCTCGGAGTGAGCAAATTTCTGCCACCGGGACCAATTGCATTCGTCTTTGTCAGTACAAACCACGCGGCGCGTGCATTCCTAGCCACGTACCATCTCGAAGGCTTCAAAAGTGAACATTGTCTCGTGTACCACGTCTTCTTCCTCTTCGGTGTCACCCTCATCTTCAACGTCAGGCACGCCATCTTCTTCTACAGCACCATTCCCTTCATAACCGGACCACGTTGATGCCACGCTCTGTCAGACGGAGACATGGAATCTGGACTTGCCTTTGCTTTTCTTTTTTCTGATCGCCTTCTTTCTCACGTACGTCGCACTGTTGTTCTCCCTCCCCCAGCGCTCCAACATGCGTAGAAGCGCGTAGGCCAAGTACACACTCGAGTTCAGATAAGTCAATGTTTGCGTGCCCTCCTTGTAGGATCGCAAACTTTCCAATGCAATATCAAGAACCTCGCCGTTATAGATCAATTGCTGCCGGAGCAGCCGCGCGGCGTCGTTGAGATCAGAATCGGAGATTACCGATGAAGACATGTTGTCGATCAAGAGAAGGAGTTGCGTTAGGCATTCTATACCCGCCTGCAATTCGTTCCACATCTTGGGCTAGAAAAACCAAACAACAAATACGCCACTGATAGTTTTCGAAAGAACACTGAAAAATTAAGAACGATACACAACGAACCTTTTCTTCCATTGCCCCCCTCATTCGTTTCAGGACCCAAACGATCCAGCTTCTATCAGTAACTTCCGCGACGAGCCCGAGGTTCCACCTGCGGTGGCCATCGACGATGCTCTCCTTGGAACGTAAGTTGAGGAAGAACTCGAGTAGCCACTTGGTAGTGTACAACAGACGAAGGTGATCCTTCTCCGTGACCTTGGGCCGCTCCGACTTGATGTCCTTCAGCAGTGAAGAAAGAAACGCTACGGGAAAGTGGAACAGTGTGAGAATCAGACCAAGATAGGAAGCCACTAAACACACGATTAAAACAAGACTCCACAAACTCGCTAGCGAATCCCTGCAAGACCAGTCTGGCCTCAAAGGAGAGACTATCTTCTCTGGTCAAATCGTCGACTTTGTTGGCTTTCCGGACTCTCCGATGCTTTGTCATGTCCAATATGCTTCCTGATTCTTGAGTAATCGCCGCTTGACGGTGAAGGACTAGCGGCCTCGAGGATGACCCCCTTTCAGAGGCACCGGCTGTGGCCGAAGACTCAGCATTATCGCCACTGCGGTCAACCGGCGCCTTCTTGTCGAGCTTGAGCCGAACTGCAATGGTTGTACCAAATCGCGAATGCCGAGATGATGCATTGCGAGCCATGTCCCGCTTCTTCCTGTCCTCGGCGACCAAGAGGCGATGCAGATTCTGGGCAGGTTGCTGAATGAATTTCATTCAATACTTTGTTATTCTATGTGCGGACAATGTAACGAATCACCTTGGATTGGTCAACGGTCAGTGCCGTGGGTTTGATACCCCGAAACAGGATATAGAAAATTTCCAGAACAAGCGTATTTGATGCATTGAACAACGGATCTTGATCATTGTTGGCGGCAATAGTCAGTAACAGGTCGAGGGTGTGTGTTTCAGACAATGCCTTGACGAGCTTCGTCTGGAGGGAAGAATATTCCGCCTGATCGGCACTTAGATGCGTGTTCGGAGGGAGGTCCTTGATGAAAATGAGATTGCGGATAAGATGGAGCACGACATTGACAATTTGACCGTCACGCTCCTGGCGTTCTTTCATGGGTTTTGCCAGGGGAGGTAGCATGATACCGAATATGGCCCGCATGGCACCGGGTTTGAGCAGTGCCGCCTTGTAGTGCAAGTGGCTTAGCGTGAGCTGCGTGTAGTCCGTGCCTTTGTCCAACTCCTCATCCAGCTCTCGAAGCTCCTCGGCCATATCAATGGGCCAAGTCATTGCGGTGATAAGATCTGCACACGCGATGGCGCGCTTGTCCTCGACGTGTCCTTTGCCCGCGGTCGCGAGGAGGATGGGAATCAGGTCATTTGGTAGAACTCTCGTCTCCCAGAAAATCCGCGCAATGGTACGTTCATCGTCAGTATCGTCTTGGCGCCACAGCTTCTTGAGATCCCGCAGACAACCGCTCACCTCGTCGCCCATGTGGTATACGCCACCCTCATAGCCGCCAAGAGCGTCCACAACGCGTCGCACGACAGGCTCGAAGGCTTCGCGGCGAGATATATGCTCTTGGTCGTCGGACTCGTCCGAGTGTATCGATATCACGTCGCCGTCCATGGCAGAGGCGTAGTGGTGTTGCGCGAGTTTGACACGACCGGTCACATCACGTGATTATGTGACTGAGTGACAGGGAAACCGGTGGGTGAGAGTTCAAACCAGGTAAGTAGTACTGACTACTGGCAGGGTCGCACTCAGGGTCGTATGCTCCTGCTCAGGTGTTCAGGTTCGGCTCCCACAATCGTCCACGGTTAAATCATCTCCGTGCTGAACGCGCACGGACATTGTCACGGCCACCCCAGCGGGAAAATAGAGCTACACTACCAGTCTTCGTGACCAAGACCAGTGGTCAGCTGCAACATACACGGTGTCCGGCTACATTTTCCCGTGCTTCTTGGCCGCTTTCGCAGCCTCCTTCTCCTTCTTCAGGCGTTGCTTCTCCGCATCGACCTTAGCGATCTCGTGCGCCTCGTCGTTGAGACCAAGTCGGTTGCGAGCGATCTATCGTGCTGCGTTACTGCGCCGAATCAGGTGATCTGTAAAGCACCCACCTCGATAGCGTAGAACTGCATCCGTGTCACTGCGGACGGTCGTGGGGTCAGCATGGACATGAACCGGGAATTGGAACTGACCGAAAATGGTGTTTGTCTCGGAATATTCCTGGGTTGCGTCTGTACGTATGAGAGAACCAAAGTTGAAATCCTTTACTTTAGTTTCATATCTAGCACGGAATTGCCCAGAGGCTCGTTGGTGAGTATCCACATGTCGCACGAAGATGTGGATATGTATGGCGGCGTTCGGATAAGATACCAAAGGGCATGGTGGCACTCACTGATTAATAAAATCTCTCCACCTCTTCTTTCCCTCCTCGCTTTTGAGCCAGTCTTCGTCCAGTTTCAAGAGTTTCTCATGCCCTTGTGCATTAAATTCAGGGAACGTGGCCATGGTATGCTCAAAGATTTCATCATCCAGCCTAGCTCGACAAATTTGTTATTCAAGAGAGACGTAAATTGAACCCACTCCACCGACTTTGACAGTCTGAGCTCATGCGGTGGAATCTTCTCAAGCAGATTCCAGTAAGTCTAAGTAGATGGGATCGGCGGTCGGAGCTAAGCACGCAAGGCATCATGACCTAAAAAGCAGCACACAATCTTACTTGCGCATGTTCGACAGCCTTGACCGCGAATCTGGATATGGACACAGATCTATCAGCGCGACAACCCACCGCGGCGTGCGGGTACGCACTGTTTTTCGATCTTGACCCTCATGAGCAACGTGATTTCAATGTGCTAGCACAGACATTGCACACCTCGATGAGATTCTGGGCCTTGTCCGGATCAAAGCGTTGGGTCGACATCGTGCTGGTTTACGTGTGGTGCGTTGAACTTGATCGTGGGGCTAGTACGATGCAAACTCAGGTCGTTGTCTCCTGCATGCAACAGATGGTGTGTGGGTACCTATCAACCACCGTGAGGTGCTGTATCCCTGATCTGGGGTTAGGGTTAGGGTTACAGGGGCCTGCCCCGTTTTACACTGAACGATCGCTTGTTCCTCAGGGTATCCGATGCATCAAAGCCCTATCAACTATGATTTCGCCATTCCCTTGACGTCCACACCTAACCCGAAGCGCTTCAACTTCTCAACGTACTTTTGTACACGACTTGCAACCTGTCTTGGGGTCCGCCGCCCTCCCATCGCCTGCGAGATTTTGGCCCACCTGCCACGATCATGAGATGATCAACAGGACGGGTCCCACGGAGACACGTACCTGTTTCTCTCTCCATCCGGAATCTCTTCCAAAAGCTTCTCGAGAAGATGTTGTTCAGAGATGGACCATGCTTGCTTGTAGGTGTCGGATCTGTTTGCATCTGCATCTCCGTTTACCTCCGACATACACAGCGGTCCTGCCTTCGGTCTACGGGCTGGCTCATCGATGTCTGCTACGTCGCGACAACGCTTACCGAGGCCCTGTGATGACATCAAAGGAAGTGGGGTATGCGACGGCTCGTTCTCCGTCAGCGCTGTCAGAGCCTGAGACTGGAGTTTCAGAGATGGTTTACGTGTACGGGATGGCCGATCGACGTTGTCCCGCCGGGTAATGACGGGCTGTCCGGTTCTCGGCAGATTCGGCAGCTTCGCACATTGGGCAACGCCTTGGAGAGTCACTGCCTCCGCGCTATCGACATCCATAAGGTTGCTGGTTTGGTCCGGGAGGCTATCCAGTGGCGTAGATAGGCAAGATCGTGGTGTCTCCATGCTCACGTCCACCTCCGCGCTCTCATCCTCGGTGTCATGTCGGACGAATATGCCATTAGATCCTTCCTCTCCGAGCTTGCATCCGACCACCAAATCTGTTCTAATCCTGTGCTTCTTCAATTCCCGGATTTTTGCGCGTGTGCGTTCGCTTTTGCGAATGGGGGACATGGACGCCTGGACATGCGGTTCTTGACGGCGTTCTTCGTTTTCATCTTCAGGTGGAGGGGATGGTAAACTGAGAGTGGGGACATGACTATGATTGTTCAGCAATGACGGGTTCACATTAGAGGCGGCCGTAGAATTGGTAAGTGTGACCATGTCAGTGGAAGCAGATAAGCTTTCAAATACGGGGTCGAGAATGACTTTACGTGCGTCCTTGACGAATTTCTGGAGGAAAGAAAACGGGGACCGTTGGACATTGGAAGGGACAGTTCGTTGGGTGTAATCAATTCGAGTTCGAATAGCAAGGGTACGGAGTGGTGTTGCATCTTGAACAGAGAAGATACGATGAGTACGGGTAGTCACGGGTTTGCTGGTAAATGCACACCACTTGACGAGAACGCTTCCCAGTCAATACAGGCTGGGAAGGACTGAGCAGGATGATAATCCTGTAATTTCGATGTCTCTCCTTCGATTCTCAGCGGTTGGGGCGCGGATGCGTAGTTCTCCTGCGTAGATGCCCACAGGGTCACCGACAAGGGGGGAGAGTGAGTGAAGAAAGTAAGATACCTGGAGATTGCTGCAGTTCGCCAAGTGCTCCGGAGACGCAAGAGTCCTTTCCCTAAGCTTCTTTAGCTTTTCAATATCAGCTTGTGTTCGTGCGAGCAGGGTCCTCTGATGTTGTAGGTAAGCAGAGAGCGCCTCAAGCCTAGCATGTGCGGCGGAATGAGTTCCAGGTGGGGAACCTTGGATGGGTACACACGTCTCTGCACGCCTTGAATCCATGAGTGGTCGCTGCTTGTCGTCGTGGTCATGGAATGAAGGTCTACCGTCGAGAAAGACTCACAGCAGGCGTTGCCGTCAACGCCAACTGCGTCGGCCACGCGCTCAAAATTTCTCCTGAGCGGGCGGAATCAGTGGAGCTCTACATTAGGCAGGTTCCTCACACGCCCGTGGTGAACCCAGACAGCTATCTCGCCCTCTCCTCTGTCCTCGTGGACCCGTCGTCGCCCACAGCGAGCAAGTACCAAGTCCATACTCGCTCGCCGTGCAGCGCGATGTCTTCGCAGTCCCTCAACACCTCCTCAACAACCTCCCTCTCCCCGAGCATCGCCCATTTGAACGCCCTCTCCTCTCCTAAGCCTTCTCCAGAGTCCATCAAACGTGCTCAACAGCGGCGTCTGACTGCCTCATCGCAACCACCTCCAACATCGCTAGGCCTGGTGTGACCGCTCTTTACCTGCTCGATGAATCAAATCAGCTGACTGACACCGAATAGCCAGAGCCCGTTTACGGACATCCACCCACCCCCCGCAGGTCACAGTCGCCTCTTCGTAATGACTTTGTGCCAAGAAGAAACTCACAGGACAGCCAGTCTGGCGATGACGATGACGATGATGACGACGATCGCACATGGGCGCGTAGCCAGTCTCCAACAGCATCAATGACCCAGTTCGCAGCCAACCTCGCGCATCGGGTTGGCTCGTTTATCAGCCCCGCGCCAGGAGGCCGGGCCCTCCCGTCCGATGCTGAGCTAGAGGCAGAAGCACAACGAGAACGCGACCAAAGTAGGCGTGAAGCTGAACGAATACTTACCCGAGAAGCAGAAGAACGACGCGCGATGGAGGAGCGCGTCTTGGCCATGATGAATTCTGGGTCTCCCAGTTCATTGCCTCCCCCACGTGGTAGATCCCAAACTCTGCCCAACCCGCCCTCGCCTGCTTCGGACGCCAAGGATGGCGTCACCAACTGGTGGCAAGCTGCGAAGTCGAGGCTCACCCCCACTAAGGACAAGGAGCCGCTCACGCCCGCCCAGCAAGTGATCAAGGAAGCTAGGTCACGTTCGAGTGAAAAGAAAAATGACAAGGGAAACGACAAGGATTGGCCTTCGTCTGGTCCAGGCAAATACTCAGACCCTGCATACCACAACCTGAAGATTCCCCCAGGCGGTTCTGCTCCCCGAGCATCTTCCTCTCCCACATCATCCATTCCAAACAAGACGCCGGTTAGGCTGTCACCAGCTCCGGCGACACAGCCCATTAATCTCTCTCCGATCTCGCTCCAGCGAGGTACATCGCCAGGTGGATCCCCCGCACGTGAACAGCCTCCCACTTATGCATCATTTACCTCCTCGGGGACTCTGGATGTCCCGGGAACGCTGTTAATTATAGCCAAACGCATTGAAAAACTTGAACGCTGGACCGTGTCCCATGTGCGTGCCCTCGAGGAGCGTATGGGAGATGTCGAGCGCTGGCTCGTCGACAAGGAAAACGAGCGTACCAAGGAAAAGGAGCACGCAAAGGCGAATGAACCAGCGCAAGTTACACATCTGACGGAAAGAGACCTTAGGGTGGTCAGAAACGACATCACCGAACTTCAGGGGCGCATTACCGAGCTCGGACGAGAAATGGCTCGTTTTGCGACATCTCCTGCCGTCCTATCCACCAACACGGCGGTTCACGCGTCTCCCGAATCGCATTCAGCCCCTCCAACTGAGTCAATGATTGCGAGCACGCTCGAGTCTCCGTTCGGTTCGACATCCTCCACTAGCCCACCGGACAGTGGAATGAGCACACCGGCTATGGGAATTCTTTCGACCCCTCGCCGTGTCCCCTCACTTACAGCGCGCGAGTCTACCAGCCCCCCTCTTTCCCGTCTTGGGTCATCAAAGATTCCGTCTAGAGCGGGCACACGCCTTCCATACCCAACGGGAGACTACGCTAGCCCCAGCGATGTTATTTCCCCAACACACACCCCCGCCAACTCTCCTCCCGCAGCTTCACGACCAACATCCATGGTTATCTCCGGCCTCCCCCCAATATCCTCTCCCCTTGAATTTTCAGCATCCTCATCGCCCCCTGCGCACATGTCTCCCACTCCAAGTGGTCTTCCGCCACCAAGTATCCCAAGCGCCGGACGAAGCAGCGTCAGTCCAACTCCGCTCTCTGGCGGGAGGAAACGCTACACGGTCGCACTAGGCGGGCCCATTGTCGCCCCGCCAGAAGTCGAGGCCGAGTACGAACGGGAGCGGGCGAAAGCACTCATGGGTACTGCCTATTTTTCAACTACGACAGAGAGCAGCGAAGATGACGACGAGGAACACGGTGGCGATGAGACGGTCGGGAAAAAGAGCGCTGCGCGTGTAGCAGCTGCGGCGAAGCTCATGGGGATGGAGGATTGGCACCTTGGGCAGGCCGACTCGACGACGTCGAAACCAAGGACGAGGACACAGTCGACGCGCGGTACGTCATCTTTGCAGAGTAATCGGGCTGCTCTGTCAAGACACCGTCTAAGGTCGCAATCTACGGACTTTCGAGCGGACAACAAGGCAGGTGGTGACCGCCAATCTAGTCGGTTTGTCGATCCACTGGTCTTGCGGCGGCAGTTCAGACCCGAGAAAAGCAAGGAGAATAAGCCGTTGGCGGGTCCTGGGCAGAAGGTCGCCGTCGGACAATTGGTTGCGTTTTTCGACTCTGAGAAGAGCAATCATTGACGCATTTTCACTACGTTTTCATACCTGGGATCTTGAGACGCAGCCTGTCTATGAGTACGTGATATTGAGTTAACCGAATATGAGCACAAATAATATTGTGACCGTGACTTTCCACTTTTATTGAAGTAATCGTGGTCCCCGAGCTTCCGCTCTTTGAGAATGTCCAGCAGTCTTCGCCGCTACTCGTTCTCTCGTCGCTCTATGTGATCCTTCGACTCTGGGTCCTTCTTACTACTCTGACCCGATGCGATCATGTCCCCCTACTTCTCCTAAGGTGGATCTCGACCACAACTTCATCACTTGAACTGGTAGGAGTAAGAAGTGGGATGATCAGTAGGACAGATTGTCATTAATGCATGCAGATTTTCGAGAACCACGTTCCTTGCAAGAGAGTAAATAGTCTTCGGAACAAGGTCATAAACGATAGAGAAGGCCGAAAGGCTGGCTAGCCGAGCCCCGGTAGGCATAAAGCAGCTCCCGAACTGCAAGTACCTGACTAAATGAGTGGACTGGTTTTGCTCTATGAATTATTCGTCGGCTGATCACCACGGACTGATACTAGTCGGTCGGATAGTTTGTCGTGCACGATCATTAACTGGTTGGTGCATACACCGACGACCGCAAACTTTCCATGAGTAGCTTTCTCTTCGAGAATGAAGAATAACACAGGTTGCCAAAGGAGTGCGGATTCATAGCCCTTGAACAAGCTGTGCCATCTAGACGCTAACTGATTACAGGAGGCACCAGGACTGAGTCACACACCATCACTGAAGGTAAGATCTGTTGCCCGAGTTGCATGCTACGGCACCAGTCCCAGATGAGCATGTCGCGGATTTGCGTCGTCAAGCTCGTAGACGTTCAGAGATGTTTCTGGTTGGATTTTGACTAGTGCACCGATTGGCTACTCTACGAAAATAGATGTGCTGATGTGGGTGTCCGAGGATGCGCATGGTGCCATTTATTTTACCATGCACCTTTCGAGTCGTGCGTTGAAGCGCTAGTTGCATTTGGACGAGAGTTGCGCTTCGCCACGGAGACTATCATGCGGGTGTCCGAGCAGCCGAGTGGGCTCTATTTTGTATGGACTGACCTTTGGGCAGGTACGGAGATGATCGTCATGCACTGCAAAATCTCTTGCTAGATCGAGAACCTTGAGGGAGCACTGAAGGCCAGGTTGGAGTACACTCAATGCGTACCTCGATGAACCATACTGCCCGTCCTTGAAGCATTGGAGCTAGTCAAGAAGGGTCCACAGGAACCAACAGGGGACCCAAAGGCTACAAAAGACCTGTTTACTGGTGAGGATGACTGGGTGTTAGTCAGCATGCGTGGGGTGGAACAGAACAGGTTTCCAAATGTGGGAAATGAGGTATGACAGCTCCTCCCTCAAAGAGACCCCTGCGAAGCTAATTAGCGGACCGAGCCGCAAGGCAGTTCCAACTCGCTCTCTTACTGCTACCAACATCTGCCTGTCCTATGCAAACCTCCCCCGCAACAGGGCGACCACAGACTGTGCCCCCCGACAAGTCCATTGCCAGACGGGCAACAGAAGACGACGAAGCTCGTCCATACGTGATCGTGAGCGACATTGGCAAGGGAAGCTTTGCAACTGTGTACAAGGGATACCACGAGGCATGTATCTCACCGTTGCCTCTGACTCATCCACTCAGCATTTGCTGGTGCCCAATAGGAAACCCATCAGACAGTCGCCATCAAATCCGTCCGAAGAGACATTCTTACCGCCAAGCTACTTGACAATCTGCAAAGCGAAATCGAAATACTAAAGTCATTGTCCCATCGCCATGTCACAAAGCTGATCGACATTGTGGTAGGTGTCTTTCATTTTGGCTCGAAGACATGGTTCGGACACGTGTGGGGATGCTATCGCGTGGACAAAGAGAGCATGACTACTCTTCTGATGTGATCAGGTTATATCTTGCCTTCTCCCATTGTTGTTCCAACGTAATCAGGTCGTGTCTCACTCATGTGGTCTTTCAGCGTGCAGAGCGGAACATATTCCTCATTATGGAGTACTGCGCAGGTGGCGACCTCACCAACTACATCAAGAAACGCGGTCGCGTCGAGGGTCTTGAATATTCCCCAACTCCCGGAGCCGCTTTGCAATACTATCCCCATCCAAGGTCCGGCGGCCTGGATGAAATCGTCGTTCGCAGCTTCTTGCGTCAGCTAGGTATCTTACCTTCCTCCATCGTCCCGTTCACACGAGTCACATCACTTTAAATAGCACGAGCATTGAGATTCCTGAGAACCAGAAACCTTGTTCATCGCGACATCAAGCCGCAGGTAGAGCCTCTTTTATTTTTCTGAAGCGTTCGGGTCTCATAGAACATAGAATCTACTCCTGAAACCCGCACCTCCGGAGGAACTTGCAAAAGGACATCCAGTTGGTGTGCCAATCCTGAAGGTTGCTGATTTCGGGTTTGCACGTTCGCTTCCCAACACGATGCTAGCAGAGACACTGTGTGGCTCGCCGTAAGTTCGTATTTGAGTGGCATATCGGTGCAGAGCTGAACATTGGAAAAGGTTGTACATGGCACCTGAGATCCTGCGGTATGAGAAATACGATGCAAAAGCAGACCTTTGGAGTGTGGGCGCTGTATTGTACGAGATGTGCGTAGGGAAACCACCATTTCGCGCGCAGAACCACGTCGAGCTCCTGAAGAGGATCGAACACTCCAAAGGTGTTAAATTTCCTGACGAGGATCCTTCGCGTGCAACGTCAAATCAACCCACTCCACACGCGGCAT
>JBBPJW010001095.1:0-15679 GCA_038088935.1 Pulveroboletus aff. viridisquamosus
ACAAGTAACCTTATAAGAATAATCCTAGGCTAAAGCTAAGTTCTATATATCAGAGTATTTCCCTGCACTAGGTATTAGTCACATGATGTGGCAGATCTCAGATGAGATCCAGGTACAGTCCCCAATGATATCTAATCTTAGGATCTAGATTAGAATGTGCATCTGTGGCAGAGATTCAGATTAGATCTCCTAGGCCTTGCTGCTGCCATGTCTTTTTCATATCTGAGAACCAGTGCACTTCCCTTCCATTCTCCCACATCCTCATGGTGTGGCTTCTCTTCCATTCTTATTCCTTGATCCATGAGGCCACTGCCTTACTTCTCATTTCCACTTATTCTTCAGCCCTTATCTATTAGTTGAGAGATTACTGCTATTGGTGTCCATAAATAATAGACCTTAGAGTAGGCCTCCTGTACTTGGTCTGTGTACATGCACTGGCAATATATAAGGCAGGGGATACAAGCTGGGATTTCCCCAGTCTTGCTCTCTTGCTCTCTTAGCTGGTTATATAGGCTAGTCTCTACTAGTGCTGCTGGCTGTTGATTTATACAAGAGTAGTGGTCTTATCCTTTCTCTATTCACCTAGTTAGGGGCCACTAGCTAAAAGTCTCACCAGCATTCCAGAACAGATTAAAAGCATTCACCAAGGAAGTTTGAGTATCAAGGCAGAATAGGCAAAGTACTCATAACAATTTTGATATGATTGCCATGTTAGAAAAACATAACCAAATGCTTTGATCATTGGATCAATAGAAAGCCAAGAGCAAGTACTGCATTTCATATACTTATAGCCTAGCATAATAATTAGTAGTTAGTAATAGCCATTGCATTTAGTACAAAACATGCAAATATTGAAATAGTTTTTTAAGCCACTGTATATGTTATCTAGTTTCCTTTACCTCTGTCTCTTTCTATCTAATGATATCTACAACTTCATATATGTCATCTCTAAGCCATTCTGATATATCTCTTTAGTAATTCCAGTTTTACTTTCTGTTTCTTTTTTTTTCTTATTTATTTCTATTATTCTTTAGTTTTATCTTGACATAACACTGTCAGTGTCATGTCTGATATCTCCTTTTGTATCCAGAATGCATTGGCACCTGCCTTTACTTTTAAGACAACTATTATACACTGGCACTACTTAGCTGGGGGCTATTTTCATTTTTACCCTAAGCTAAGTTCTCTTTACTATTTACTATCTTTGACCACTTTCTGTTATGGAGCTAGATCAACAGCAAAAGAAAACCACCTTGGAGGATACTTAAAACTGGAGGAACAAAAGAATAGCAACCTAGAGGAGACACTAAAAAACAAGGTAAACAAGTGAACAAGTGCTCTAGACTAGAAAACCAGTCTATGCCCTTGCCCCTTTATATATTGCTACAAAGTGTGCATGAACCAGGCCATAAGGAGTACATAAGGTAGCTGATATACAGAGAACAATACTAAATAAGAAAATAGGGCAAAGAGAAACTAAATAGAAACCAATGGCAAATAGGAAGTAATTAGTAAAAGAAAGCAAGGCAAAGGTAAGATATAACATCAGAGGGCTAGACCATAACATTAGAGAAAGTCTAGGCTACAATGAGGTAAAAGGCTATGCTATATGAGGTGCAAAGGCTAGACCAGGCTAGATCTAATCTTATGGCATGATAAGATATAAGATAAGATGAGATAAAATAAGGTCAAAGAAAGCAGTCAAAGATAGTAAAGAGAACTTAGCTTAGGGTAAGAATGAAAAATAGCCCCTAGCTAAGTAGTGCCAGTATATAACACTTTCTATAATCTTACCTTATCTTATCTTATCATGCCATATGGTTAGATCTAGCCTGGTCTAGCCTTTGAACCTTATGTAGCATAGCCTTTTACCTTATTGTAGCCTAGACTTTCTCTAATGTCATGGCCTAGCCCTCTAATGTTATATTTTACCTTTGCCTTGCTTTAATTTACTAATTACTCTCTATTTGCCATTGGTTCCTATTTAGTTTCCCTTTGCCCTATTTTCTTATTTAGCATTGTTTTCTATATATCAGCTATCTCATGTACTTCTCATGGCCTGGTCCATATACACTTTGTAGCAATATATAAAGAGGCAAGGGCATAGACTGATTTTCCAGTCTAGAGCACTTGTTTACTTGTTTACCTTGTTTCCTAGTGTTTCCTCTAGGCTGCCATTCTTTTGTCCTCCCCAGTTTTGAGCACCCCTCAAGGTGGTTTCCTCTTGCTATTGGTTTAGAATCATAACAACAATTCCTGTCTCATATTCTTTTTTTTATTAGATAATTTACTTCTCTGAAATATAAGTACTGTGGCTCTGTATCTTGTACCTTATTTTGAATATCAATATAACTTAGCACTTTCTCCTGCTGTTTTGCATCCCTTTGACCTCATAAGCAGGTTCCATGTGTTATGGTTTGCACTATTTCCTCTATTATTTTTGTTATCTTTAATATAGTTATATTGTATTGGCTTATGTATAGTAGCTATAATTGGACATCCAGGTGTTTAAGCCTCCTTAGACTTGACTACTTGTAAGAACAGCCTTTCTTGGCTTCTTTAAGTAATCTCTTTAGTTTCAAGCAGTTTAAAGCATTTTCTTTTTCTTATCTGGCCCAATTTGAAAATTGGACAGGGTTTCTTTTTTGTTTGCCATCTTCTTGCTCTCATTGTCAAGCTGAGATTATAACATTATGCCCTTATATCTCTGAATCCAAGTCTCTGCTAAAATACATTCTTTACATAAGCTTAATTTTTGAGCATTTAAAGGATGTGACTACTACTAACTTGAGCTAAAGAGGCCTTTTAACTAGAGGCCAGGGAACTAGGCAAGAGGAAAAAGATGAAAGAGTCAAGGGACTTGTATAAAGCTCAAGGCTCAAGTGCACAAGACTGGAAAAATCCAGGCTTAAACATAGGCCCTTATATATGCTACAGATGTGTGCATAGACCATGTAGGTCTGGCCTACCCTAAATGATGCTATAGTAAGCCATCCAATGGCATAAATGGAGTGGGGATCTAGAAATATATGAGATAAACTATAAGGCTACAATATGGTATAACATTATAGCCTAAATTCATCTAAACCTATGATATGTGAAAGAGTAAAGATATAAAGTGTGACATGTGAAGGTATAAAAGAGTGAAAGGGTAAGGTTTTCCAAGGTCACATGATGTGACAATATAAAGAGTTAAAGAGAAATAGAAAGATGGGAAAAATAAAGAGAAATAAAAATATGCATTATAATATCTACAACTTTCTTTGACTTTTTAACCCCTTTCTGACCCCTTCAAAATTTGGGGCACTAGGACTTGTGCAAAGGCATATCACATAAAATGAAGCCAGGCTCCATTCAACCATTTCTCCAGAGTATTCCAGAGTAGATTCAGAATATGCCCAGCAATTAACAGACAATTAATGTGAAGATGTTCCAAAACATGGCACTAGAAATAGCTTTTGTTATAGTGGAGGTAAGACAAAGAAATGCTGGTGGTGCCCTGAAAGCCAGTTCACCAGGCTTTAGCCTGGATAAAAAATGCCAGTTTGCTATAAATCTAGATCAACAGCAAGAGGAAACCATCTTAGAGGGTGCCTCAAACTGGAAAGAACAAAAGAATGGCAGCCTAGAAAAGGCACTAGAAAACAAGGTAAACAAGTAAACAAGTGCTCTAGACTGGAAAATCAGTCTGTGCCCTTGCCTCTTTATATATTGCTACAAAGTATATATGGACCAGGCCATGAGAAGTACATGAGATAGCTGATATATAGAAAACAATGCTAAATAAGGAAATAGGGCAAAGGGAAACTAAATAGGAACCAATGGCAAATAGGGAGTAATGAGTAAAAGAAAGCAAGGCAAAGGTAAGGTATGACAGCAGAGGGCTAGGTCATAACATTAGAGAAAGTCTAGACTACAATAAGGTAAAAGGCTATGCTACATAAGATACAAAGGCTAGACCAGGCTAGATCCAACCTCATGGCATGATAAGATATAAGATAAGATAAGATAAGATCAAAGAAAGCGGTCAAAGATAGTAAATAGTAAAGAAAACTTAGCTTAGGGTAAGAATGAAAAATAGCCCCTAGCTAAGTAGTGCCAGTGTATAACAATATGCATTATAACAAATTCAGTAAGTTTTTTTTTAACATAGATTGCTATAAGCAAGAAATTGCTGCTGTCTGCAAAAAATTTCCTTACTGAACCATCTATTCCATCTGCCTCTTTTTTCCCTTTAGACTTGAAAGAACTGTATTATATACTGGCACTACTTAACTAGAGGCTATTTTTCATTTTTACTCTAAACTAAGTTCTTATTACTATTTACTATCTTTAGACTGCTTTCTTTGATCTTATCTTATCTTATCATGCCATAAGATTAGATCTAGCCTGGTCTAGCCTTTGCACCTCATATAGCATAGCCTTTTATCTCATTGTAGCCTAGACTTTCTCTAATGTTATGATCTAGCCCTCTGATGTTATATCTTACCTTTGCCTTGCTTTCTTTTACTAATTACTTCCTATTTGCCATTGGTTTCTATTTAGTTTCCCTTTGCCCTATTTTCTTATTTAGTATTGTTCTCTGTATATCAGCTACCTTATGTACTCCTTATGGCCTGGTTCATGCACACTTTGTAGCAATATATAAAGGGGCAAGGGCATAGACTGGTTTTCCAGTCTAGAGCACTTGTTCACTTGTTTACCTTGTTTCCTAGTGCCTCCTTTAGGCTGCCATTCTTTTGTTCCTCCAGTATTGGGCACCCCTTAAGGTGGTTTCCTCTTGCTGTTGGTCTAGATCCATAACAGATCTAGACTAATCTAGCCTATGATCTCATACCACCTGTTTCCCTCATGTATTTCTAGACTTTTACTTTTTTTCTGTCATTGGGCAACCTACTGTACACTACTGTAGGGCAGGGTACACTCTCCTGATCTGTGCTCAAGATGCAATAGTATAAAAGAAGTGCAAGTCCAAGCTAGAGTCTCCAGTCTTGTTCATTTGAACCTCTAAGGTTTTCACAAGTTTCTTGACTCAAATTCCTCTTGCCTAGTTCTCCTAGCCTCTAGTTCAAAGGTTAGGCCTCAGCAGTACCCCTAGCAGTAGCAGGAGCACACACCAAGGCTATAATTATAGTTGCTCAAAGTCTTGCAGTGTAACAGAATTCAAGTTCAAAGGTGAATTATTGAGGATAAGATTTTCCTATAAATAGCATCATTACCTTAATAGATGGTATTAACATGTGCCTTTATGCTTTGATTGAGAAAATGATTGATAAGGGAGATATTTCACTTGGTGAAACATGCAATAGAGGCTCTATTATGTCTGGTCCAGATAGAGTTGGATATAGCCCTTTGGTAGGGCATACAAAGGGTTTATAGGGGTGAACATAAGAGAAAGACAACCTGTACTTGCTAGGTTATGAATAGATAATTAGCTGAATACTAACAATTGATAAGTAGGCTTTATACTGCAAGGTAATATTGGGGGGACCCTAAGTATGCAGATATAGGGTATGAAAAGGAAGAAGTAGCATAAGAAGATGAGAAATAAAGTATACTACTTTATACTACAAGATCAGCCATTGTGGATTTAAAGAAGAAATATAATATGAAATAAGAAGATGAAATATGCTTTGCAAGATTTGCAATATCAATTGCAAATCATTTAAGTTTAATAAACTTGAAACAGTATCTGAATTTGCAATGAGGATTTGCAAAGGGGTTCAGGGTATTGAAAGTAGTGGTAAAGAAGTAATAAAAGCATGGATCTTGGAAAAAATGAAGGAAAAGTATTCCCTTTATATGCCTGATTTATCTCCATTATCAATGTTATCAAAGGGGGATGGTGTTATTGCCTGGGAAGAAGCTGAGAAAGTAACTTAATGGCATGAGGAGTGAAATGTCACAGGAGATATGAATAAGGATATCAATGCAGTACATGATAATGAAGATAAGATGGATAGTGCTATATGGTGGCAGAGTAAGCATGAGTGCTGTGAATATCCCAGATCCCAGTGAAAACAGAGGTAGTATTAATACATCAGGCAGTTAGCTTAGCAGTGGCTAAGGTGATGGCAGTAAAAGCAGGCCTTGTCATGGTGAGGGTAAAAAAAAGGTAATGGATAACTCCCATGGTATTCTGTCCACCAAGAATTAACATGTTCTAAGATGGCTCTTTCTTTCTTGTCTATGGGAGTAGTAGATCATGTTAGTGGTCCCAGAAGGGTAACAGGGGGCACCAGGTCCCTTGCTTGCACATTGCAGATCAATAAAATATTTACAAAAATCCATAAGGAATTCTTTAAATTCCAGTTAATATGCCAGCATATGAATATGGGTGGTTAGTTTTTTATGAATGGTGGTAATACAAGTACAAGTAATGGAGATATTGATATCTGCTGATCTGGCTAGCAGATTTAGCAGAAGAAGAATCTGTTTGATCTGAAGGATAAGATAATAGACCACAAGCAAGGATAACTCCATGTTTAAGTGGGAATTAATGGAGACAAGAAGGTGCAAGTTAGTGGCTAAGTTCATTATGGTCATGAAATATGAGTCTGTGAATGTGCCAGTATGAAAAGGATAAGCTTCAAGGGGTAGATCAACTGTAACAATAGAGACAGGTATTATTATGCTTGGCCTGGGTAGGGACAGGCATAGACCTTGCTGGGGGAAAGAGAATAAAGCGAATCAAAGGTAAGCTTCAAGACGAGTGGAAGGTGACAAACAGAGTATTGTGCCTTAGTAGTACTAGCTATACTCCCAGGGGTGTGCTAAGATCAGATGCTGATAATCCTCTGGTTAAGTACCAGGACACAAGTGTTATGGCTTCAGCCTAACACAATGGTCTCATGTGACCATGGGAACCAGATGCCTTATAAGGAACCCCTAGGTTGAGGTTAAGTTCTCATTATTTAAGTATTCAGACAGACATTTCCCCATACAGGTCTAGTCATGTGATGTGGCAGATCTCTAGATGAGATCGTGGCAGAAATCCAAAGGATCCCCAAGGCCTCATGGTTGCCATGCCGTATTCATAGATCGAATTGGTATGATTCCCTTCCATTCCACCCACATCCTCATGGTATGGCAGCTCTTCTCTTCCATTCCCTTCTATTAGATCCATAAGGCCACTGCCTCACTTTCCACGCATGATCCATGCTTTCCCATTTCATATATCTATTACAGGTTAAGCTACTTACATTATTGGTGGCCACAGATAGCAGTACATTAGGGTAGGCCTTATATAGTTGGTCCATGCATGGACCCTGGCAATATATAAGGCAGGGACTGAAACTGGATATTCCCCAGTCTTACTCTCTTGACCTTTATCAGGTTTACACAAGAGGGAACTCAGATCTTCAGTCTGTCCCCAAGGGAGGGATCCACCTTAGCTCTCTGGGGCAGCTCCTTTGGTTGCTGAGCTTCAGCTTTACACAGGACCATCAACACTTGCTCATGCAGCCTAGTTAGGGGCCACTAGTACAAAAGCCCTAGACAGATCAGACATGAGGTGCTCACCAAGGAAGACTTGAGATATAAGGCAGAATGGCTAGTCAGCCATATCAACAAGCAATGGATACCAAGTATGTAGGTACAAGGACAAGAGAAAATGTGAGGACTTGTGAGGTAATTGCAAGGTAGAAGTAGCATAAGGAGACAGAGGACAGGAAGTTCGCTACTTTATAGTACAATAAGTAAGGTTAAAGTGGAGATGTAAAGAGTAATCATGCTGACGAATGATAAGTAAGATGTTTGTGTAGAAATGGATGGAAAGAGGTGGAATGATTATGAGTCAGCTGATTGAAAGATAGAAGGCCTGGGCAAAGGGCATAACAAAAGAGCACTGAAGGTGCAAGAAGAGCAGAAGCTAGGAGAAAAGGGGAAGCAAAGAGAGGAGGAAAAGAGGAAATGTAACAGATATATATAGTGGAGAAAAAATATTATTGGCTAAAATAATAGGCTAGTTTCAAGAAGTGGAACTGGACCAGCCCAGAGAAGATACTATAGAGAAGGTTTATCAGTACTAGCAAGTAAAGTAGGATTCAGGATCTTATCAAGGGATACAAAGGTATTTTCTTTAGTAGTGTGAATACTAGTTTCAATTGCCATGGGTGGTAGTTGAAGTCAAAGATGAGTCTGGAGAGAAGTAAGCAGGAAATTATCTCTTATACTCTGTAAGAAGGGTTTGCATGTGTTTTAGATTCTGCTCTGGGACCCATGAGTCATCTTTAGCTAAATAACCTTTTCAGAAGATTAGGAAAGAATGGGAAG
This sequence comes from Pulveroboletus aff. viridisquamosus, assembly GCA_038088935.1. Classification (NCBI taxonomy): domain Eukaryota; kingdom Fungi; phylum Basidiomycota; class Agaricomycetes; order Boletales; family Boletaceae; genus Pulveroboletus; species Pulveroboletus aff. viridisquamosus. The sequence continues at coordinate 8,275 of JBBPJW010001095.1, forward strand.
CTGGCAATTATTTGTGTTTCAGGATCTGCTCAACTTCAATTTTTTTTTCTCCAGCTAAAAGATCCAGCAGGGGCTGTGGGAAGTTCTTCCTATGAATCTGGTTCTTCCAATATGGGGATAGGAGAATTACATGAAATACAGAATAAATATTCCATATTTTAAAGAGTCAGTGAAATGGCAGCAGTTATCCTGTTCTTGTATCTCAAGACTAAAGCTAGTGGATGCAATCAAATAGCTGTGGTTTTAACTAGACCCATAGTGAACTAAGCAAGAGAAAGTATGAGAAAGAGTCAAGTGCCTCATATAAAGCCCTAGAGCTTAAGTGCACAAGACTGGGGAATCCCAGCTTGTGCCAGCCCTTTTTATATGATACAGATGTATGCACAAACCATGTAACTAAGGCCTGCCATAAACTATGCTATAGTAAGCAGACCAATGGCAATAAGAAAGCAAGTACCTTAGTAGTATCTTATAATAACTGCCAGGTAATAATGTCATGGTCTGGAATGTTCTAGAATGTGAAATGTGAATGTGTGAAATGGTAAAAAGGTAAGAGTTCCCAGGGTCATGTAATGCAAAAATGAAAAAGTGACTATAATAGTTAGAGGTAATATGTAATTGAAGAGATGATTTTAAATGGTTTCTTGCATTTTGATGTGAGTTTTGAATAGATAACAGATTATTTCAAATTTCATGTCTCCAGCCAAATCCTGTTGCCTTTCTGGAAAGGTAAGAACTTGCCTTTAATTTGAGCTGCCACAATTTGTTGGATAAGGTTATGGGCTGCTAGGGCTTTCTATTAGATGGCCATAAGGAATTTGATTCAATTTGTGACAGTGGGGAGGGACAATTCCAGAAGTATCAGATAGTAGGGCTAGGGATTTATAGCCCATTATCAGAAAAAAGGAAGACTTTCCCATAATAGAATAAGATTGATGGTTGTAAGTGAATTCTGCTTGGGGAATTAGTTCTGCCCATGACATGGGATTGCTTCCACAGAATATTCTCAGATATGTCTTGATCTTTTGTTTTACCCACTTTATTTTTTAATTAAATTGGAGGTAATAGATAATGAATAAGAAAGTGTTATATTTAACAAGTTTTTCCAACTCCTTGATAAATGCAGAGGCAAATTGAGGTCCTTAATCTGAAATAATTTTTTTGATTAGTTCAAAATATAAGATGACTTTTTGAAAAATAGAAGGGCTATATCTTTTACAGTATAGATTTTCTTGATGGGGTAGAGAATTATCCCCTTTGTAAGTCCATGGTTGACCATGACCAGGAGAAAGTCAAAAGTATTGGATAAAGGAAGATCTGTGATAAGGTCAACAGAGATTTATTGAAAAAAATAAGAGGCAGTAAAATGAATAAAAGAAAGTAAAGGAATAAAAGGGTATGTTATATGTCTAGCAAACACAACAGTCTCTAGCACATGACCATGGGAAATTCAGAGCATGTGATGTGAATGGTTGCATAGTCATGTGAGCAGGAGCATGTAATCATGCAAACAAGTAGCCTAATCAAGATTAACCCTAAATTAAAGCTAAGTTCTTTATATTAGAGTATTCTCCTGCACAGGCATTGGTCATGTTATAATCAACTTTTTACTTTTCACATCACGTGACTGTGGGACACCTTTACTCTTCACTTCTTCACCTTTTCACCTCTTCACATTTGTCACACTTTCACATTTCACTCCTTCACATCTTCACTCTTTCACATATTATAGCCTAGACCATGACATCATTACCTGGCAGTATCCTCATGGACCTGCTATGGTACTCACTCCTTTATTGCCATTGGTCGGCTGACTGTAGCATACTTAGGGCCGGAACCATCTACATGGTCCATGCGCAATTCTGTAGCATATATAAGAAGGCTGGCTCAAGCTGGGGATTTCCCAGTCTTGAGCACTTGAGCCTTGCGCTTTACACAAGTCCTTGACTCTCTTCTATATCCTCTTGCCTAGTTCCACTGGGGCCTAGCCTAAAACCCAGTCTTTTGAGATAACTTGTGATCACTAGGATGATTACCAGTTCATCAGCAATGGTCAGGAAGTGCCGTTTCAGGTCATGTGATGTGGCAGATCTTAGATAAGATCCAGGTACATTCCCTAATGACATCTGATCTTATGATCTAGATAGAGAATCTAATCTGTAGCAGAAATCCAGATAAATCTCCTTAGTCTTGTTGCTACCATGCTTTATTTATATCTCTGATTCTGTGCACTTTCTTTCCATTCTCCCACATTCTCATGGTGTGGTTCCTCTTTCATTCATATTCCTTGATCCATGAGGCCACTGCCTCACTTCTTTATTTCTGCTCCTTGCCTTTATCTTCCTTTATCTATAGTTAAGTAGTTACTACTATTGGTATACATAGGTAGTAGATCTTAGGGTAGGTCTTCTGTAATTGGTCTGTGCACAGACCCTGGCAACATATAAGGCAGGGGGTACAAGCTGGGTTTTTCCTAGTCTTGCTCTCTTGACCTCTTAGCTAGTTATATAGAATAACTCTTTCTGCTGGCTTTTGGTTTATACAAGAGTAGTGGTCTCATCTTCTCTCTTTGCCTAGTTAGAGATCACTAGCTAAAAGCCTCACCAGCATTCCAAGAATAGAATTAGAAGTATTCACCAAGATAGCTTAAGTATCAAGAATAGAATGGCCAGTTGCCATTTCAGAGTATGTGTTAGTTTTGTTTTGTTAATAGACTGCATAGCTGTCAATATATTGGCAAATAAACTGGGTGAGGCCTGGCCACCAGAACTCATTGGCAATAAGCTGGTGGGTTTTAAAATGTCCAAGGTAATCTGCAGTAAAGTAATTATAACACCTTTGGACAATAGAATGGCAAAGGTCAGTATTGACAGGAATATAGATATAATGGTTAAGAGTAAGAAGGCCATCAATGCATTGCCAGTGGCATAGGCAGAAACATAAATAAGAAGCAATAGGTTGTTCAAGGTCTTAAAGGGCCTTGAGCTATAATTTATTGGCCACTGCATGTTCTCTTATAGTTATTTGGATGATATTATGCTAGGCCCAGGTAGGGACTAATGTAGATCTTATGGCTCTGGTATGCTAAGGGGAAGGCTTGACAATGGTTAGCCTTGGATACTAATAAGAATGCAAATGCAGAATAGTACTAAAGTCCCTTAGTGAAGGTTGGAAATAATACAAGGACTCTTGTGTAATGCTTGCTGTCAAAGAAATGCAAGCAAGATTCCCTTGATAAGAGTGGGTGAGGTTTCAGATGATGCTTGGAGAAAGCAAGGTTAAATAAGACAGAAGTAGCATAAGAAACATGAAAAAGAGGATACACTACTTATACTAAGATGAATAAGGTTTAGACTCAGTTGAATGAGTCAAGTGACATGATTAATGATTCATGTGGAAATGGATAGAATGCAGAGAAAGTGGACTATAACTAATATCTACTGATCTGAAGAATGTTCTGGAACAAAGAAAATTTAAAGGTTTCAGAATGCAACAGAAAAGTATCAAAGACATGTGAAGTCTGAAGTTAGAACAAAAGAGGAAAAATAAAGGGACTAATTGTAACAGATGGTGGCATTAACAAGTTAAACAAAGAGATTGTTGGGAAAAAGTGTAACATTAGAGTTGTTAGAGTTACCATTGGGGCATAAGTTTGAACAGCAGAAAAGAACATCAGAACTGGCAAAAGAGATACTGGAAACATGAATTAGTTGGAGGTCAAAGTTGGCTAGGTCAAGCATGCAACAGGTTTAATAGTAATTTAGGTATTGAGAAGCTTTAAAGTAGATTAGATTCTTATAATTAGTAAAAACCTGGACTAGATATATTATTTCAAGAAAATAGTGTTTCTGTTATATTCTGCATTCCAAACCCAATTCCAACCCAGCTTCTACTGGTTCTCTGAGCTCACTATGCTCATGTTTCCCCTGCATTAGCATTACTATAGTTATTCTGTGTTATGCACCATGAGATCACAGTGCCACTGACTTGTAAGAAAAGTATTTGAATAAGGGGAGACTCAAGTTAACACAAGTATAATACAAGTGCTCAAGACTGGAGTCTTGAAATGCTAGAACTACAGTACTTATACTACAGCACTCTGCACACAGACCAAGTCCCTGATGGGAACATTCCCATGCATGAGGCATGGGGATCAAAAAGAAGAGAAGCATCTGTGGGATCCATCAAGGGTCCAGCTTCTAGAATGGAAGAGAAGAGATGGAAATAAAAAAGAAGCACAGAATCTTAAGGCATGAGGCTAACCCTATGCCCTGGATCATGTGATCCATCACATGCCCTGATAAGATAAAAGATTAGATAACCATGTGAGGAAGATAAGATAAGGTCACGTGATCAAGAAAAGAAAAAATGCATCATAACATTCTGGTCCTCCATATTATAATTCCATTACCCTTTTTCTTTATATTCACCCACTTTGTATTTTACTTTGACTCTTCACATATCACATCATGTGACCATGGTAAACTCTTACCATTTCACTCTTTCACACCTTCACATTTTCACATTCTAGAATGGCCCAGACCATGATATCACTACCTGGCAGTTATCATAAGATACTGCTAAAGTACTTGCTCTTTTACTGCCATTGGTTGGCTTACTATAGCATAGTTTAGGGCAGACCTTAGGGACATGGTCTGTGTGCACCTCTGTAGCATATATAAAGGGCTGGCACAAGCTGGAACAACCTAATCTTGCATACTTGAGCTCTAGGACTTTATACAAGGCACTTGACCTCTTTCTACTATTTTCTTTTGCCTAGTTCTCAGTGGTCCTAGCATAAAACCACTGCTTATCAGTGCTCACCAGTATTAGTATTGAGACATGAGGACAGGACAGCAAGATGCCATTTCACTATATTTTCTTTCTGCTTTATTTTATTTTAGCTTTGCTACATTTCACTTACTTAGTACATCTTACTTTTTACTTCATCTCCTCTGAATCATTCCATTGTAACTCCATACCTTCATTCTTGTTCCTGTTGCTTTCCTATCTTGTCTCTTATATTTCCTGTCACCTTTTAGTTCAGTCTAATATGTCTTGATGCTGTTATTGCTAACATCTTCATTTATCTCCAAGATACATTGGCACCTGCCCTTGCCTCTGAGACAACTCCAGTCTTATCTCCACTGCTTGCTTATATTTCTTGTTACTTTAGAACTATAAGTACTTTAACTCCTATATGGTACTATAGTTCAAATATCAATGAAAACACCCCCATTTGGACTTTGCCCTTGCTCTAACTGAGCTTTTAAGCTTACCATCTGAACCTCCAGGTCACTCTGGAGTAACTCCAGGCCTTAATGGAATTCCTGAGGAAATTTTAATGGACTTATTCTTATTATAACTAGGCTTGATGCTCTTTATCTTACTTGTCTTTCATGTTAAGCTATAAGACTACTCTTCTCTCTTCCTCTGACCCCTCTGCAAATTGGAACACTGGGTTGTGCAAGGGGACATTACATAAGGTGAAGCCAAGTCCCATTTGACCCAGTGAGAATTATCTTTAATTCTTTCCAGACTCTCTCTGGACTTTCTCAGAAGTCTCTGGAGTATGTTACTCCTCATGAGTCAAGCCCCATTAGGGTGTTTGTACTCAGAATCCATCATCTGGATTCTCACCATATGTTTTGAAATAAGTTTTGACAGTTTCCAGGCTTTTAGAGCTCAGATAATGGTAAGAAGTTCTTAGTTGTATATGTTATAAATTGCATTTAGCAGGGTTAAACAACTGAAAAAGGTAGGAAATGGGATGCGATTCTCCATTGGCATTGGTTTGCAAAAGAATTCCTTCAGAGGCAAATTTAAAGGCATTAATAGTAATAGCAAAAGGTCTGTGTAAGTTAGAAAGTTGAAGAACAGGTTTTAATAGAAAAAGAGTTTTGAGAGAGTCAAATGCTTTCTGTTGTTGATTATTCCAGCTCCATTGGATATCCTTCTTGGTGAGGTCTACAAGATGTTATACAATGTCAGAGTAATGGAAAATAAATCATTTATAGAAATTAGTAAATTTCCAAAAGAAGTGAATGTCCTTAATTTTCTGAAGTTTGAGCCATTTTGCTATTCCATGAAGCTTGACTAGGTCCATGGCAAGCTTGCCAGGTTAGATGATTATTCAAAGATACTCTACCTTGGTGGTGGTAAAGATGCATTTCTCCAGTTTTAAATGGAGATTGAGATGGTAGCAACCATTCTGTCCTCATGTCTCAGTTTCTGTCCAGTGAACACTGTTTTCTAAAGCTGAGGTTTTGGACTAGGCCCTCAGAAAACTAGGCAAAAGAATAATAAAGAAGAGTCAAGTGCCTTGTATAAAGCTCTAGAGCTCAAGTGCACAAGACTAGGGAATTCCAGCTTAAGCCAGCCCTTTAAATATAATATAATGATGCGCACAGACCATGTAACTAGAGTCTGCCCTAAACTATGCTACAGTAAGCAGTCCAATGGCAATAAAGAAGCAAGTATCTTAGTAGTACCTTATGATATCTGCCAGGCAATGTTGTTATGGTCTGGAATGTTCTAGAATGTGAAAAGTGAAAAGGTGACAATGTGAAATGTGAAGAAGTGAAATGGTGAGGGTTCCCAGGCTCACATGATGTGAAAAGTGAAAAATAATTATAATAGAGATCAAGATCCAGCATATGTTAAAGAATCTGCTAGATTTAAATCTAATGTGTCTTATTATCTTAAAATGAGATTAGTAGATTATTCATGTAAATGACTAACCATTCTTCAGTAATTATGTCCCAAAATTAGTTATTCATGAATTGCTGGAATATAGTGAATGAAATGGGATCTTCCCGTTACTCCTTGATATTCGTATTCTCCTTGGTGGACGCTCCTTGACTATCTTCAATGACTGCTAGGGCTTTTGTGCTAGTGGCCCTTAACTAGGTGAATAGAGAGAGGATGAGTTCTGGGCCCTTGTGTAAACTCTAGCCAGCAGTACTGAGTAGTTCAGACTGTATAACCAGCTGAGAGGTCAAGAGAGCAAGACTGAGGAGACCTCAGCTTGCACCCCCTGCCTTATATATTGTCAATGGTCGTGCACAGACCATGTACAGGAGATCTACCCTAAAGTATGCTATCTATGGTCACCAATAGCACAAGTAGCTCCTACCTCTAAATAGATAGATGACTAGATCATGGAGCAGGAATAAGGAGTGAGGCAGTGGCCTCATGGATCAAGGGATTGGAATGGAAGAGGAATCACACCATGAAGATGTGGGAGAATGGAAGCACACAGGAATAGGTTAATGAAAGTAGCAAGGCTGCCTGATGGCCAAGGAGATCCAATCTGGATCTCTGCCACAGATCAGATCCTAATCTAGATCATAAGATCAGATGTCATCGGAAGATCTGGATCTCATCTGAGATCTGCCACATCATG
>JBBPJW010001096.1:0-15672 GCA_038088935.1 Pulveroboletus aff. viridisquamosus
AAACTCGGCTGATCACGGGCTGTTCACACACGATCAAGAGCCTCCGACGGCAATGATTGCGACTTATCATTTATGGTACCTTTTTTGGGCTTGCCCATCCTCGCACATCACACGAGGCGCCTAGACATCACCGTTTTTTGGCACGTCTGCATAATCAAAACAGTCCAGGGTACATGCCATACCATGTGCGCACAGCTGTCCAGTTTCTAAAGGGAAAGTGCGTATTATATAGACTTGCTTCTTTCATTCCGCTGTGTATGGACAATTTGTCACTCAGGGAACTATTATCTGATAGATATGTAATCTACATCGTGTCCGAAATGTAATACCTGCACCTTGGTGCGGTTGACTGGATCTAGCCTGAGATGTGAGTCGTCAGCTGCTTGGCTTGTGGATTTTCCAGAATCAACCCGGGAGCAACGCGCTCAAACTCGCGCATCCTGATCTGACGGCATTCCTCGAGGAACAAGGCAGTTAGGCGCCAGGTCGACACGAAACTTTTGGTTGCTAGCCGCGTTGCATTGGTCGCCCCGGAAACTCAGCAGCCTGAACGGGCGAGGAGCCATGCAATTTTCAAACTTTGAACATGGCCTACTCAAAGGTAAACATGGGTCCTTTTGATGAGACCACCGCTACCTCCGAGAATGTGAAATATACGCCTCAGATCCCTGATCTGAGTCTTCTAGTTCCTTCGGAACAAAGAATGCTCCGTGAGGGGTCACCGACGGGCTGTCCTACCAATCTACCCCACGATCGGCAAAAAGGCAAGAGTGACATCTGCACATTACCACAACAAGCGGATGGAGGGTGTACGGTCTCCGTCAGGATCGTGTGTTGAGTAACAGATCATGCTACAAGACGCCTCCAGGGGTCGCCTGTGCTCGCGAGCCAATTGAGTCAGTTGCCACGGGTTCCTGGGTCTGATTGCCGCACATTTTCGGCTAGTTGGCTCAGCTCGGCAGGTTGTTCGAACATAATATTCAGCAGAAGAGGACGGGGGAAGTCACTGGATTTCTGATCTGAGATAGAAAATAATGCTAGCGCAGGTGGGATTCCGGGTGACTCGGCCACGCAGCTCACCATGTCTGTGCTTCAGAGTCCAAGTCCTTCGCATAGGATTTCCCCATGGTCAAAGAAATGAAGTAAGGGTTATCTGGCCTATCGTTTAATGTGTCAGTGACGTGGACTACACAGCGCAAGGATTGATCCTCCCGAACAAGGGCTCATTAGGTCGTGGTTGCTGTCCCACCGTGGCACCTGAGGACAGTCCTCCTCATGTGTATATAACCCAACTTATGGTCTTCCGAGTAAGTCATAAACGTCTGCTGCAAACCCCTGTTGGTGACTCCACAGGTGGTACACGGTCCTGACCGACTGTCGGAAGGTCGGGTTGGGTCGCCTGTGTATGGGGAGAGGCGATACGCCACCGTCAACTCAGATAGGTGGTAGGCTGTGATAGTCATTCAACAGCGGACCAGCTGATGGCCCAGAAAAGATATTGCAATTGACCCTAAACGGGTTGGGGTCACATGGAATACCAGATATCTCTGGTCATTTCGAGCTGCGAGTTTTGATGTCCAGACACATTAGGTGTCAGTGCGGCATTATGGTTCTCTGCCGCCGTAGAACGCGACAATTTGCTCTCCGGGTGGACCGGTCAAGTGCAGACCGTCCCAAGTTCCGTCTTGGCCATCTGATCATCGAACCCGCGCTGTTCGTCAGCAATAAGAGAGTCAGCGTGACCTTGCATCAGTTCTGCGGAATTCGCGCGTGGCCGTTTCATGCATGGGGCTGCTCAGCGTTCAGGGCCGACCTCCGGAGTGATATGGAACCGTAGACCCGGAACTTTCCCAGCAGGTGTCGCCAAAGGCACGATTGAGACTGCTTGAAGCGATGGCGTTTGTTGTTCATCTCGATTGTGGTTAGCTTCAGGTTTGTAATGCAGACCCTCCTTTTCTATCAGGGTTACCTGCCACGTCACAGCACCTGTCATCGAGGTATTCTGCAAGATCCACATACGTTGGCTACGGGAAACTGCCCATGGTACCCGCCGATTGTTAAACAAAAAGGAATGGGATAACTGGCATGCGTGCGTACCTGGCGCGATGCTTGATGTTATTGTGTTGACGTTGCCGCAGAGGGGTCTATGCGGTCGTTGTAGTTCGAGGCAGAGCATGTCTTTTATCGGTACATCCCTCCAACGTGGGTGCAGTGCTCAATTAGCACCAGGGGCGACGAAAGCATCGAAAGCATTCATGATCGTCTTGCATACATCAGACATTTTAGGTTGCCTAAGATGGTAGTGTCGCTTGGAGCTGAAGTGTCTGTTTCACTCTGAACGCCTATCGCGTGTGATGTGCGTTCGCTTCATTAACAGTGTACGAAGTGACCCTGACTTTTTCTAGTTCAGTCGTTTCTGGTGGTGAGCATCCGGTATAGTTGAATTTCCATTGAGCAACGTCGTTGTCTCGGGTGTACGCATCTTAGCCATATACAGGTTGTCAGGTACCACCCTCATCTGATCTTCGGGTGCTTTCCATAATGGTTAGGGTCTCGAGGGTGCGTTCACGGAAGTATCTACAGTACCAAATTTTATTGACTTGGATGCGTTGTGGGCAGAACAGCAATTTAGATCGTCTTTGTCGTTGCCGTGTCTTTACCTTCTACCGAGGCATGAACGTATAGTATTTTCCTTCGCTGTGAATTGTGTCTCATGCCTCGTAGCGGGTTTGCAAACGGGTGAATGAGTCATTTGTAATGATCACTGTCGTCTATGCCCTGCGAAATACGAAGTACGTTCTCCGCCGCATTCCCTCTGATTTCACGCCACGACATTCCTGAGATTTGTGTCGCGAACAAAGGGACTACACCTCTACAACCCAATCCGATTCGGAGGCCGTCACCCCAAAATTATTTTCATCATTCAACTACCGTTTTGCGTGCTCCTCGGGTATCAAGCCCCTCTAGCTTCACGCCCCTGACATGTTCGAGAATCAGGCTAGTACGTCCGCAGATACACGTACTACGTTTTCCGGGATACCTCCGACTTCCTGGGATATTTCACGCCCTGTCTGACGCGAGGTGACGGGGCACGCCTCGAGCCGTCATGATTCCCATGAGAGGAGGGGTCAACGAACCCAAGGAAGCAGTCAGGCGAGCCGGACCAGCCCCCGAGGACCCAGTATCGTTCTGGTGGGAATAGAATCGGGATCTCTGGAGTTCTACGGATACGCGGCCGCTTGGCCTTTCTCCATCCGCCCATCTGCGGTATTCATCACTCGATTCTTGGGTTCAAGTTCTGTCTCACGGGGTGACAGACCATACTTTTGTGTCGTCGAGACAGCAGCGCTGACAAACAGAAACTCGCCTGGGAGCCCAAGAGTATATCCCGAACATAACAGAAGGGTGCGCGTCAGGGGCATAGATATGTGGGCGGTGACCGCCAGACTCGGTACTCGGACGAGATGATGGTCCAGTCTTGCATCCCGCCAGCCGTGACTCAGAAAACGCGTAACGCTGCACAGTCCGCGGACGTGCAAGAGACGGGTGCGGAAGTGCTGGTTTGCCTGAGGTCATGGGTGGGTACACCACCGCAGTCGACTCGTTTCCGTCGAAGCCAAAACAAGGTGCACAGACGTCGCACGACCACGAAAAAGAGGAGTAGACTCGATTCAAGAACTCATGGTATGAGTTAGTAGTGGTACTGGGTCCGATCGTCTGATTTTTTTTTCTTGACAGAGGTGAGGCTCAGCACAGCGATCTGTGTGAAAGCTGGAGCATAATGGTGGTCCCACACAGCCTATCGCGTTATGTTCCTGAGCGAGGGTCGCAGTGCGGGTTTCCGTCCGCTGATCTGAGCACTGAGGCATTGGGCCCGGATCGCAAGCTGGACACCACGACAAGAAACGCTCTGAATGATCCAATGCGATTCCCAGGATCGTGGTCGGGGGGAGCGTCTCTCCCACTGGATCAAAGCAACACAGATCGCCAAGGTCGTGGGTGGGGTCCGCTCAGGGTTATCCACAGGACGGGAAGTCGGCTAGTCATCCACTCATATCCTCTATTAAATGAATCGAAATTATACGGGCGCAAGGGAAAGATGGTGCCAGATGGGACAAGCGGTGGACTAAGGTAAACACAGGGAAAGAGAAAAGGTCAAGTGCACAGGACTGCCAGTAACTGACTGCCACATTTGAGTCAGATACGAACCTTGCACGCGTAAAAGGCAGAGAGGGAGTGAGTCATATATTGTACGTTTTCCGAGCCGTTCGTCTTCTACCGCGAGATGCCAACGCAAATATTCACCCAACCGTCCGCACCTGCCAAACATGCGCCCAGCCAACCCATTTCCGTATCGGGGGGTGTGACAATTCCTTGAATCAATGCATATGCGAGATCAGGACAGGGTGACGGTTGAGGGAACAGGAGTGGAAGGTGCGTCGTTAGGTAGTGTGACAGCGTGTGCGTAGTACCTGTTTGTTTCATTGGGATAGCGGGGCGCGAGCGAGGAGCGCGCTTTCATCAGAACACGTCATATAGTCAATCCTGTCGCACATACCGTCGTCTAATAATGGCGGCACGAGATCTTGCATGACCGGTCCATCGGGAAGATATAGTCTGACGGGTACACTTCGGACGTTGTACGCCCCATCGCGATCGGGTGCATTTTGTTGGTCCGTGGACGCCGGGCGCGCATGCAACGAACTGCCAGAGGGCGGTGGGGAACTCGGTCTCGTGGGTGCTGTCGTGGGTACGATCTTGGAGGCGACGCGCCAATAGTCATCAAAGTTGTCTGAAACGGATCAATGTCGTTCGCCATTGACGATTGATCACCCAGAACAGTCAGCCAAGCTAGCTCCGAGGAGACGCGTTTTAGAGCCACAAGGCCCTGGCGACAGAGAAAACTTACGTTCTTTGATTCCCTCCCATATTCCGTCTTGTTCTGCCTTTCTGAGACCGGTCATACGTTTTGTGTTGCCCCATCGAATGAAATCAGCTTCTTTCAGTTGGCCCATGAAAGCTTGTTTGCAGGACTCGGCGGAGGGTGGCAAAAGAAGTTTTTCGGTGGGTGGCGACGCGAGATGAAGAATCAGTTTCAACGGTGCGACCGGTATGTTCAGCCCTGATCCCGACGCAGGGGCACTAGGTCGTATTGAAGCTGATATAGTATGGTTGTCATAGATTAAGCCAATCGACCAATGCCTACAACGCGTATCGCATCAGAGATGCCGTCCGCAACTACAGCGTCATGAAGCTCCAAGCAAAGGAGTCTCCATTGGCAGATGTGCACCAACACGGCGAGGGCGATAAGACGTACCACTTGAGCAGCGTGCCCTCTTCGCTCTCAAACCACCAATCCTCCTCCTTCAGCATTTTGCCAGCTGCCTCATCGAATACAACATCCATAAGGAATCTTCGTATTTCTGGCATGAGCAAGGGCAGGTAGCTGACCCTCGGCGCCTGGACGTAGTAGCATTCGAGTCCGCGATCAGAATTTGCGGGAAGTTCTTTGGGATCGACACGAATTTCAAGGGGGACGGTGCCCTCCCATGAGAGACGTCTGAAAAGTGTGATCGATGCGGACGTTGCAAACACTGAGCCAGGGTGATTTCGCGTCGAACCGTACGCGGACATTTGGCGCAGACCCAACACCAAGCAAAGACTCAAGGGGACCCACTAAGCCCACGTGACCGGCCACAGGCAAACTTTCGTACTTTGTACTTCGCCTCGCATAGGAAGAGCCGTGTGCAATGGCACATATGACACCGTCAAGCCCGAGTCCGACCACCTTTCTCGAAGGACGACCACCCGGCGAATCACGCCCTAGACACCCTCTCGACGCCTCGACGATGTTGCATTAGGGGCAAACGCGGACGCTGATGACAGCCTCCACGCCAGGTTGAGCTGTCGAGACGATTTATCTCCGTGTCTAATCTTGGCCCCAGGACTGTGAACACTGAGAAGCAAGAATAGAAAGCTGGGTGGTGTGTGTACAGAATCCAGTCTGAGCGTCAGCTGCAAAGGTCATTTTATCGGTGAGCGAAGAAGAGCTTCCCCTATCAAGGAGAACTCTATCTCCACCCAACTTGTCAACCAGCACTCTGACACAAAGGTAGCCTTTCTAACATTAATTCCATGTCTGGCCACCTCGGACATGTTTCAATTGAACACCAACTTTCCATAGGTAACAAGCTTGCTCCTTCGAGAGATCTTGAGGGACTCAAAACTGTCGAGGGTTATTTCGTGCGTCATGAAAAGTACAATGCGACCGGGAGATTAGATAAAACCAAGAAGCTGGTACTTGGAAGTTGGACGTTCTGTTGCGGAGCAAGTGCTAAGGCCTGAGTGAAGCTTGGATGAACGCCCCACGTTGAACATTTGGTAGGTACCACCTTTCTGTAGACTCATTTGATCTCCAAGGCAGAATGCGCAAGATGAATTTGCGCACGTGAGCAGCCAGGTGTTCCTGCGAGTCATGGATATATTACCGCCGTGCACGCTGCAACCTGGACGTGTCTACACAGCAAAATTTACCAGCAATTAGATGAAACCGGACCCGTGTGCTAGTCACCCAGGCACCACACATTCACGCTAACCCCGCCCTGGTGCTTCTTCATTGTTCTGCTTAGAAGGTATGCCCGCTTCAAACCAAGGAACGACACTTTATCCCTAGTGTGTCCCGCGTGCTGACACTCGTGACATTCATGTCGTGATTCTAGTGACCGTACCCCTGCACGCCTGCACGGTCGGATGACGGATGACCGACCTGACACACGAGAGGTGGAACAATTTCCGCGACACCTCCGTGTCCAGCGCGTTTCATAACCGATGGCACCATGCCAATGAGAGAACAACCGGCTGAACAATGCAAGGGCGCACAGCCGTATGGCTAGCACTTCTCTTTTGTTCTTCCTTTCCATTGTTTGCCACATCTGGACATGTCAGGTAGACCAAGCAATATGACGACTCGGTAAGCTTTCGTGTCACGAAAAATGAATAGGACGGTCCCAACTCGGCCTCGTGGCTAGCCTAGCCTCCTGGTGACACCTATCATGGAATTTGTTCGCACACGCGACCCTCAAATTTCTTCCGAGAATCCGGATGAATGACAAGCGACCGTGTTCGTGGATGCTCACTTGGTAAGATTTTTGCATTGACTATTGGTACATATCGTGGCGCACATCAGAGTTACGACGATTAGCAGAGAACATACCAATGCTATTTAATGAGGCCACTTCGGCCTGAAAGATGTTAAGGAATAAATTCACCAACATCAAAGCCCAGAACCTCGCAGTGCGACAAGACACCAGTATAAAGAAGAAATACGATACGGCATCAGTTGCAAAAACGGCTGCGAATGTGTCAAACAACACCAAGATGGTGATATTCCCAGAGTCAGCATGGAGAATGGAGGTGACGTTGCTAACGGATTGGCAAGATGCGAGTGGTGGAAAGCGATAATTAGCTTATGAAATAAGTCCGAGAACAAGGAACCATTAACGTAGATGTGGTTGGTCTGAGATGATACGTATGTGAAGCATGTTCTTGGTGTGATGCAAGTCAGGACAGCATGCACTAATGACGGATGAAACGCCAAGGGGAAACAGGCGACAAGTGATGGATGAATTGCTGTACCATGCAGATGACCTCGAGGAAATGATAGCAGTGAGAAGCAAATTATGCACACTGAAAGCAAGCCAATGAGACAACATAACGGATGAGGCGGTGGACTCTTGGGGCCCAGAAATGCATCGGGTCAATTGGTCGTGAGATATGATGGTCCTGAGTAGGTTCATTTTTGAAACGAGCTACCGGAAGACTCTGAATCAAGCTCGTTCACTTGGTAGAGAGCATCCAGGGCTGGATGGGTTCGTCCACCTGCGACGCAAGGGTAGCCAGTGTGGGCTTCCAGCTACCTGCCGCCCGACGCATCGACGAGTTGATTGCACCAGCAGGGGGTATGTACGAGGGAACCACAGCAGGCGCGTTTGTCATCTGAGTGAAGATGGGCATTGCCGCCGCATGCTGAGTACTCTGGCGGCGCACCTGCTGCGGGGCAACTGTGGTAGGGACGGGCGCGGGGAATACAGTCGAGCAAGCGTCCTCAGAAGAGCCTTCCGCAGCTTCAAAATTGAAAAAGCTCATCATCTCCTGCGTAAAAATGCTGGGCTGACGCTGCCGAGTCATTGTGTACGCCCCAGTATCGGTGTTATTAGAAGTATTGAAGAAAGCCTGCAGGTCCTCCTGGACCGAAGGGGAATCAGCTGCGGCAGAATTTGAAGTGCCTTCCGTAAAAGACGCCATCTGTTGTTGAAACTGAGCAAAGTCAAAGTCGGCGAATAGTTCCCTGTTGTAATCGACCATTGGAGCCCGAGGCCCCATGGCAACTTCCAGATCGCCCTGGGGGCGAGTCAAGAGGTCTGAGGTGTCGACATCTGACAAATTCCAAACGCCATTCTCATCAGTCCTTGAGAGCATCCCTCGAAGAGATTCCTCCAGGGATGGGCTACCGTGTAGACCCTGTGAAAACTGAGTGAAGCTCTGCGTTTCGTTGATCGGAATGTCGAAATTTACAACATCCTAGAAGTTCATTTAGAAAGCAGAAATCCGTCAGTTTCAGAGGCATACCTCGAAATTTTTGGAGTCAAGACCTGACGGCTGACAAGGAAAGATTGGCGCGGCTGAAACCACTGTATTCTCGGCTGAGGGAAATTGCACTTGAGGTGAAGCCTGAAGTGGCTCACTGGGCTGGAAGAGGAGCGTAGGGAGCGGTTGGGTTGTATATGGGTCAGGCGATGGTTCATGAGAGCTGGAGTGAGAAGAGAGGAACGATGGATTCGAAGGGAGCTGCGAAGAAGAGGAAGTTACCCGTGAGTCGGAACTAGGCGATGGTCGAGCAGATGGATCCGATGAGGACGAGGCCACATTTTCGTCTGAACAAGACCGTGCTTCGGATGACTCGGAGCTCTCATATTGCGCGGGCGATGGCACGGCTGAGATCAGAGAAGAAGGACCACCGGGACCATAGTATGCTCCAGGTAAATAGTGGATCATGTAGGGGTGCGATAGGACCGTGTTGGGTTGATAGCCAGGAACAAAGTAGGGCTGGGACGTGTAGGGTACAGGAAGGGGGCCCGGCATAGTGGCAATCGCGTTCGCCTCCACGCCCACGCACGCGTCCGCGTCTACATCTGTGGCATCACGAGCCTTGGACTTGTTCGCTCGGCGGTTCTGTTTGCGGTCCTCCTTAGCACTCGTCTTTTCTTCCTTCCTTTTGGGTGAGAAGCGGTAATCGGGGTATAGTTGTTGATGTTCGGCCTTTTTGTTATCAGCCAACCGTTCGAAATGTTGCTTGACTTGCTCTGTTTCGTTCTTCCACATGTCAGAGATCCTCTTAGACACGGTTGCTTGAGATAGACGTTCGTTGTTCTGGCGGATCAGACCGAACTTGAATGAACGATACAGTATCCACGCATTCGGTGGTCGTGGCGGTTGGACCGTGCGCTCGCGATGCCGAGAAGAGCCTGCTGCTGCAGCGGTGCGAATTGGGCCGGCCATGTGGGACGACCAGGGGTGGGGTGAGAGACAGAAAGGAGAAAAGGACAGATAAGGGAGAAGGGGCAGATAGAAGGGGTTTGGGAGAGAAACACGTCGAACCACAGCGGGAAAAAAGGCGGGCGCTGGGAGATCCGAATTAGTAGGTCCGTGTGGGTCCACGACGTTGTTGTGGTCCTGTTTGCTCTGTCCATCTCTCCGTCAGCTCGTTCTTTATATCACCCTCCACGACGGCCAAAGCAACTCGTCGTGGTCCACTCGTGATAAATAGGCGCCACTCACTGTGTGTACTGCCATCGTATCGGCGCTATTGAACAATGCAACAAGTTGACACCTGCCAAAGGTCAAAGCGTCCAAGTCACCCCGCCTGGTCTACGGAGCACAGCGCCCCTGGTCCTTGCGTCTTTCGTGGTGCCACGCGTACACCGAGCGCCTTCCTTGCGACGAGGAGGTCGTTTCTTGGTCCCAAGAGCAGGTCCCCGGGTGGCGCCGAGCGCGGGATTTTTGTTCAGTACCTCCTTGCCACTTGTCACCATTCGACTCGACTGGTTTGACGGTGCACTCCGTCTCAGCACGTTGGCCAGTATTTATTCGCCCGCGGTGGTCTACAACCAAAGTCACGGAGGTCCACGATGATCAACGTACGACCACCCGGACTTGCTCCAAGCGGATATGACACAGGGTGGATTTGCCCTACGACATCCATTGTTTACAACAGGAGGCCGAGGAAATGTTCAACTACACGGAGCTGCTATCTTATGTCGGGACGGCGCTCGTTCCATCTGATGGCTATACCGCTGACCTAGATCACCCTGAATGTCGTCCGGCGTACAAACGTGAGTGCTATCGCCGGTTCCCGACCGTCCATGCAGCCGGGTCACCATCCCGCCGTTTTGTTTCGATTGCCCTGGCATTCATCCCGTACCCAGGTCTGTGAATTTAAAAAGCGTAAAATAATGTGCTGGTCGTCTAGTTAGCCAACGACTCCACAGTGGCAGGAACCAACGCACAGAATCGGATCAGTCATCAGGACGAGCTCTTTCCAGGCGGTATGCCCAGCCGTCTGTGCCTCTCCTCACGTTCTCGCATCTTGTCTGTGAGCTGCCGGAATAGTGTTCCGGTCGCGGAATCCCCCATGAGTGGGTCCGGGTGCTCTGAGAGTTTCTTCATCTTGACAAGCACCTTTTGTCGTGCTTCATGTTCTGCTTTTTGTTGGGCAACGAGTGTGCGGACGTCTTGAATGTCCGCGTCCATCATGGGAATCATGGTTGGCGGGCGGCGAATCATCGTCTAGGTGCTCGAGACCAGTCGCCAACAGTGGTGATGGTGGTGGTGGTCATATCCTGCATTGGTGGGTTGGCACGGCTTGCTGGATACAGTTGAAACTCAGCCAACTCCGTCAAAACTCCGACACACATGGTCTGGATCTTACAAGAACCTATGTGTAGCTTTGCACGGCGGTGTACAAGGGAAGGCATTGGGCACGAGACAACAAAACAGGGCCCGAGTAAAGTGGGATGCCCGATGGAGAGGCGCCGCGACAAACCCACGACTACACCAGATGAGTCGGTGAGTTCGAGGGAGACTGGTGAAAGGAAGATAGCCAAGACTCCATGCAATGATGGTGCGATGGGACGACACCACAGCCGTTTACGCACACGCCCGACCACGCTCATACAAGCTTGACACCACCAGGTTGCTCTGGAGAAACCCCGCCACGCACGGCTGCGTCCCTTCCACGGTGAAACGTTAGCGCATGCTCCACAGCATCCATCAAAGGTTTCATAGCCTGTACCATGTCGTAAGCTGAAGTCGCACGATGTAAACGGGGGACAGAAAGCGCTTGCAGAGAGAGTAATGATACGCTCAAAGGTAAGAAGAAAAGAAGTATCCACTCACCACGACGACCCTGTTTCCCTCCACCCCTTCTAGGACTGCGGCCCTTATAAGGGCGTCAACTTTTTCATGCGTCTTTCCGAGGTACCCTGTCATCTTAGCTACTTTTGCCGACCGTTGTGCGGCGGTGGGAGTCGGAGCCGGGAGGTCAGAGGGGGACGGATAGATTGATGTCCAAAACTGTCGGAGGAACTCGTTGGCGGCTGTTTGACACGTCGTGAGCTGGCGGAAGAGATCAGGAGGAAAGTCGTCTGTCGAAGTAACGCGAGTAAGAGATGTACGACGAATGGAATTGAACATGGACGTACGCTTCCTCGTCTGAATATCCAGCCGCGTAGCGACGTTCTGTGTCATAGACAATAACGCGGCTTCGCCAGATTTCTTCTCTACCTTCAGCTATCAAGGTTCAATGAAGATAGGTCGCACATCATCGTACAAGTAAAAGCTCACTTGGCCGAACCTCCCCTCCCATCCATTCACCCCGTGCAAAAGCTCTCTGAATGCACTCTGCACGTCGGTCATCTCTCTATAGTCCTCCGCACCGCTGCCCGTGCCACCAGCCCTACCCAGTTGCCCCTCAAAATAGCGTTGTCGACCTTGCATCTCGAGAAGGATGCCAGGGGACGACTGCGGGTTTTGGAGATCGTCGTATTCGATCTCAGAGAAAGGATTCTGTCCACGTTTGATAAGCGGCGATTGGGCGCTCGGGTAACAACTTTACTTCTCCGTCACCACCATCCACTCGTCGTCGCTTTCCACGTGGCATATCGCCTCTGGCGACAGCAGAACTGAAGCGGAACATGGCCAAAAAAAAAATGAAAGAACTTACAATGCAGAACTGAGCAGCCTCTCTGAATGCTCGTTGAATTTACGGATAAGCGGGAGTGCACCGCGCCGGCGGCCAGCCTGCATGGTCACGTCTTTCTCGTTTCCCGTCTGTGGGTCGCATGTTCAGCACCCTTGATTTCATCCCTAGCGAAACGCCCTGGCTCACCTCCACGTGATCCTCAAGTGTCGCGCCAAGATTGATGTATAAATCCGACACTTCGTCTCTTGGTCGTCTAGGCTCTAATTCTAATTTTCAACTGAGCATTAGCATCTAGTGGTTGTGGCCAACAGGAACGATACGCACCGTCGTCGTCTTTCTCAAGATATTTGTCAAATATTGGATCCTCCTTGACGACATGTTGCGTCGCCGAAGAACGGATGGAAGCTCGGTGTGCATTGAAGAGTTTGCTCTGAAAGTAGCGTTTCCAAAACTCTGCTTCAGAGAGCTAGACGGGGGTCAACACAAAACATGGGCATCGCGCAAGGGGCGGTCTGTCACCTTATTTGGTACATTATCGTTATATGCTTTCGCCACCACCGGAAATTCCTCGAATATATCGTGTACGAGCTGAGGTGTGATGACAATTTTGACTTCGCCGCCGTCCACCGTCTGTGGGCGTGGATCCACTAGTTGACCTGAACGGCCGCGCTTTTGGCTCTCCGTTGCTGCCTCCGCAAGGAGGAGGTGCTACATACATCCACGGCAAGTCGCATCGCGAAGGTTGGCAGCGTCAATATAAAGTTGGCCGACGAGGACACACAAGATAGGCGTCAGGACAGGGGAGCAAAAAACACACCCACCTCTCTCCCCTCCCAGAACTCGGCCTCAGTGATCTGACCACTCATGACGAGGTCCTTGTGCAACGCCAACAGCTCTGAATTCGCCAAGAGAACTCGCTTTCTAAGTCTAAAGTCCGTCGCTGCATCTTGTCCTGACAGAATCGGTGTCCTTCCGTCGCTCACCACAGATGTGGCACGCGACGACGAGGCCCTCGAGACTGGAAGTGTAATAGGCGTTGCAGCTTTCGCGGGGGTCAACATAGCAGTGGTCGCCACTGGTCCTTTAGGTGTCTGCGCTGGTGCGGCGGCAGGTCCAGTGTTCGTCGCGGTGACCAAGATACCACTACTGCGATTACGACTGATGATGTTGGTCAGCTCCGTCTTGAACACCTCCCTTTCCGAATAGGCCACTTCCTGTGGTGCTGCCATGAACGTAAAGTTGTGTCCCGCATCGTCATTGACGAGACCAAGTTTCAGTCTGACCTGAGCAGCACCTTCTTTGCTGCAGAAAAGCGCTATGGATGTCGGGTGTGAGCAGGAGGCATGCGCGTGACGGTTTCTCAGCTCACAGGAGGCGTCTTGGTGTGGTACGCGTACGGAAGAAACTCTTTTGCCGTCCTGAGTCCATTGTAGATGACCGTCTGTGAGTTCGAGTGTGCCAGGTAACTTTTTGTAGGACGCCTTCGCTGTGCAAATGACGGCTGGCATTCGGTCTATCGAGGGCCGGGAGAAGCCCCGCCAAGTTTCGCTTGCTACACAGCTTAGCCGGGACGTTGATCTAATACTACGGCGACACTCCCTCACCGACTCTCGTCGATGGCCTCAACCAAGAAGCAGCTCGTCGTGTTTGACTTTGACTGGCAAGTCTCTCTCACCGCTTCTCCCATAAATGAAAGCTGTGATCCTTCACCAGGTCCATGGCGGATCAAGACACTGATCGCTGGCTCTTTGAGGTCCTTGCACCCGACATTCGCAGAAAAATGGAAGGGAGAGAGGGGACATTGCAGTGGACGGACATCGTGTAAGATCGACGCACTCCATCCCTGTCGTTTTACTTACTCGCAGGATCGTCGTGATTGATACCTTTTTCTTGATTTCCACCGTTAAAGTATCGAATCTCTGCACGAGCTATCCGAGAATGGCCGTGGCATACGCAAGCAAGACATAGAGAGTACCCTCCGGCAGATCCCTTTCGTGAGTCGTCTCGTCTTCCTTTCTCTGTGCTGTGTTGATGAGAGAATGTCTGGCATAACTCTGCTCACCTACCACCCCAGCACCCAGCAATGAAGCGCGGCATCCAGCTTCTCAAAGATCCCGCCAGTCTTGATACCACCGTCTTTATCCTTTCCAACGCAAATGTATTCTTCATCAACACCATCCTTCATGTACGTCGATCCCCCCCCTTCATTCTCGTTATCCACGAGACCGATTGTCTCCTACTACCTCCACCGATCAGCATCAAGGCATCCGAAAGTGCTTCGAAACCATCATCTCCAATCCCGCTGAATTTTCCGATCCTGACAACCCGAACCGCCTTGTCCTCCGTCGGCGTGTCGGACCTGAAGACCCTCCTCACAACTGCCAAGTTGGATGCGAGGAAAACATGTGCAAGGGTATGTTTTTTCTCTTTTCTCCTGTCATACCCTCTTCTCGTGCAAACTCTGCTTTCGTACATACCACATACTACATGCCACACGACAGGTCAGGAACTCACACGTTACGTCGACACCCGTCGTCATTCCGGTGATACCGACTTTGACCGTGTCATCTACGTCGGCGACGGCAGTAATGATTTTTGTGCCGTCTTGCGTCTAAGGAGGCACGTCTGTCCCACTTACTCCGGTACATGACATGAGACTTAGGTCCCGGTGTAGTCAAGACGTCGTCCTCTGTCGTCGTTCCCGTGGCCTCGAACACAAAATCGCACACGAGCTTGCCAAAGGGCCGGCATCGCGCCTCCGATGCTCTGTCAAATACTGGACCGGCGCGTGGGAAGTCGAGGAGAGGTTCAAACAATACGCCGCATGGGCATCGTCGGACATCGTCAATTAAACACTGTTTTTCTTTTGCACTGGTAAGGGATTGCTCAAACGCTTGAATACACCACGCGTATTGAGAGTTGACATGTTCCCGCGTCGAAGTCGTACCCGCCTTCCCTCTTGAGTAAGCTATCACTGAGAGGACAGATCCCTCACTGAGCTATGTGACACAACGCCACTCGGGGGGTTGCAACGCGTGCGATTGCTCGGTAAAGAAGTTGTAGGGGGGAAGAGGTAAGTGAGAAAAAGGAAAACCTTGAAGAAGTCAGATGTCTCGTAAATGATGGACAGTGAGTGGAGGTGAAGAACGTGGGCCGTGGATTTGCGCCAAAAAAGTAGAAAGTAGGAGGATTGGTGGATTGCGATCGTCACTTGTCATTTCATCCATCATTATTCAACCGGGAGAGGGCGAAAGTAAGGCGTATAGGTGAGATTGATCACGAAGCGCACACGTCCGACGACGGCAGTGACTGGGGCTGATGGCGGGGGACAAAGAAGGGAAACAACCGCGCAGATGCAAAGAGCAAACATCCAGCCATTGGACGTTATACTGATGTCAAAGAAAGAAAAGGGA
>JBBPJW010001097.1:3420-15650 GCA_038088935.1 Pulveroboletus aff. viridisquamosus
GAATTCCTGGCTGTCATTCAAGCTCTTCAAGGATGGCAACATTTTCTTATTGACCATTCTGATTTTAAAATCTGGACTGATCACCAAGCACTGGAATATTGGCACAAATCACAGGATTTGTCTCCCTGACAAGTTCATTGGGTAAAAACTCTTATTGAGTATCATTTTACCATTGTCTACAAGCCAGGTCCATTAAATGGTCATGCTGATGCACTTTCTTGTTGAGCTGATCATGGGAATATCATGCATAAACCTAACAAGCAAGTTATTGTTCTTGCACCTTCATTTTTTTCCACCTGCCCTATTTCTCTTTCCAACTCTTTTCTTCTTAAAGTCATTGAGGCTTCTGCCTTCCTCCCTTCTCACTTCTTGGGGTTGTGTTATAATTCAGAGCAAAAATATTTTACACATCCTGAAACAAATGTGCTTTTTATCCCAGAATCTTTATGACAGGAGGAAGTACAATATTGTCATGATTTCCCCATTGCAGATCATGGTGGAAGACAAAGAACTTTACATCTACTTAAATGATGGTTTTTCTGGCCTAATCAGACTAAAGATATGGACACTTATCTTCAAACCTGCCAAGTGTGCTCTCTTATGAAGGGTTCACAGAAAGCATCAGCAGGAAAACTTTTCCCTTTTCCTATTTCTTCTTCTCCTTGGAAAGATATTTCAACAGACTTTATTACCAGTCTCTTCAATTCACAAGGACATAACACTATTCTGGTAGTAGTAGATTCTTTTTCAAAGAAAGTGGTTTTTATTCCTTGTTCTGCTTTAGCCACTTCCTTTCTTCATTTAGCTCAAATGTTCCAGAATCATGTTTGGTGTCAACATGATCTACCTTCTTCCATTGTGTCAGACAGAGGACCCCAATTTGCTTCAGCTTTCACACAAGAGCTATGCCACTTCCTTGAAATTTCTCAAAAATTATCCATGACTTTCCACCCACAAACAAATGGACAGATGAAAAGAATAAACTGGAAATTAAAACAATACTTGCATCTTTTTATTGCCAAGAAACAAGATCAGTGGGCTCAATGGATTAAGATTGCAGAATTCTCTCATAATAATGCCTACTTATCCACAATAAAAGCATTCCCTTTCTCTATTGTCAAGTAATATGTTTCTTACTTAGATTTTGAAGCTCCTTTACCTTCTAACTTGTTCACCCAAGAATTAGAACACTCTCATGAGAAAACTCAGCAAGCATTGCAAGAGGCTCAGGAACAATAAAAAGGCAGGCTGAAAAAAAATGCTCTGATTCACTCATGTATCAAAAGGAACAGAATGTCTGGCTCTCCACTGAACATCTGATGCTTCCCTATCCATTAAAGAAGCTGTCTCAAAAGTGGATTAGGCCCTATAAAATTTTGGATATCCTTTCCAATGCTCTCTGCCTTAATCTCCCTGTTTCTATTCATATTTATCCAGTGGTTAATATTTCTTAGGTAAAATCATATCTAGAGCCTCTTTCTTCTCAACCAATCATTTGACCAGATCCTGTTGAAATTACTGAGAAAGGTCAAGAGAAATGGGAGGTGCATAAAATTGTGGATTCATGGCTTAAGAAGGGCAAACTGGAATACTTGGTAGACTGGAAAGGTTATTATAGTTCAGATTGAATCTGGGAACCAGCAGAAAACCTTACCAATGCTCCTCAAGCTGTTGATGTATTCCACATCAAACATCTTTTAGCCCCTTACAAGCTTCAAGGTCTTATATTGTCAAATTTTTGTGCTCTCTTTTCCCCTTATGAGAATTTTACCTTTAGCCAGGCATTGCTTCTGTCTTATCTGGAATCTGAGACCTAAAGATGAGGTAGTGTTATAATTTTCTTTTTTTCTTCATTTTTACCCACTTTGTACTTTGACTTTGACTCTTCACATGTTACATCATGTGACCCTGGTAAACCTTACCACTTCACTTCTTTACCATTTTACTCTTTTATCTTTTCACCTTTTCACACTTTCACACATATCATATTCTAGAACATTCCAGACTATAACATCATTATCTGGCAGTTACCACAAGGTTCTGCTAAGGTACTTACTCCTTTAATGCTATTGGTCTGCTTACTGTAGCATAGTTTAGGGCAGACTCTAGTTACCTGATCTGTGTACTCCTCTATAGCATATATAATGGGCTAGCACAAGCTGGAACAACCCAGTCTTATGCACTTGAGCTCTTGAGCTTTATACAAGGCACTTGACTTTTCTTTCTATTCCTTTTGCCTAGTTCTTAGTGGACCTAGTTCAAACCACTGCTTAGATTGTGCTTACCAGTGTTAATATCAAGACTGTTATGACTTTGGATCCCAGAGGCTAAACCTAGATGAATAGAGTAAGAGGAGGAACATGAAAAGGAATCCTAGAGGAGGCTCTGGAGAGGAGCAATCAAGGAGGGAGTGACAAAGGAGGACTCAGAAGAGACTCATGCCCATGCAACTATAAGCCTAACCTTGAAAGGATTAGAATCCAAAAAAGTGCTTAAAGCAAAGTACAAAGTGATCAAGTCTTGAGAGACTTGACTACCTGTACCTGCCCCTTATATATGGCCTAGGGAGGCACATGGACCAACTACTACTAGCCTACCCTAAGGTGCTGCTATCTATAGACACCAATAGCAGTAAGGTCGCACTATTAAATAAAAGAGGAGGAAGCATAAAGCAGATATAAAGAGTAAGGCAGTGGCCTCATGGATCAAGGGAAAGGAATGGAAGAGAAGAGAAGAGAGATCTCATAATGGAAGATCAGGGTAACATATGAGAATAAAGATCTCTGCCACAGATGAGATTATGGAAGTAGATCCAAGAATCTATCAGATCCATGGAAATACTATCAGATTTAGATGAAGATCTATGGGCAGATCCTGGGAAGATCCCAGATTCTAGTCATGTGACCACTGACCATAAGGTACTCATAATAAATAGCCAAACCCCAGGCTAGGGTTAACCTGAAAAGGAGTATTGTTTTCATGATAACATGAGGTAAAAGTGGTGGTTGCACAAGATGCATAACAGAGACATGAAGACAGAATGGCAAGAAGCTGTTTCAGTGACATGGTGACATGGTAAAGGGGTAATATGGTCATGTAATATAAAAATGTAAAAAGTTAAAGAAAAATGCAATAGGGTGAAAAATGAAATAAAAGGGAAAATGTGCATTATAACAGAAAAAAAGACTTATAATAGAAGATTAGGATCATACATGAAAATGGAGATCTCTATCACAGATATAATGGGATTATAGATGCCAGATCCTAAATCTGTTAGATTCATAAAGATAGTATCAAGATCTAAAATGGGAAATATCTGACCATAAGCTAGAATTATTCAATAAGAAGTAGTTTTTCTACAATTACATGAAGTGAAAGTATAGTTGCACATAAATGTGTAACAGTTTACCTATACTATAAAGTAGCATACTTTGCCTCTTATCTTCTTACACTACTTTTTACCTTTCTGCAATCTTAATATCCTATGTTCTATTCCTTGACATTCTTATATCAAGTATCTTAGAGAATATTATTACAATTCCTTATTAAACTGTGTATCTGTGATCACAAGCAGGAAAAACCCTTGATCTAGCTGGTCCAGCATCCCAACTTCACCTTTACCTCTACCAAGAGGCTAACAGTGCCATTCCACATTTGCACCATATATTGATTAAAGGCCAACCACTGTTAATTCTTTTATATCAGGACATAAACTTATATAGTCTATGTTGGTTCCTACCCAGGCCTACCATAACAGGTAAAACATGATAAATACTTGAGATAGATATTATGTACAACAGAGACAAAGCAACAATTTCTGTTATGCAACTACCACTGTGATTATCACAGTGGTTCACAGCACATGACCAAGGGAACTGTTGAGCACATGATGCAAATGGTTGCATAGTCATGTGACCAGGAGCACATGATCATGTGAATAAAATGCCTTATAAGAATAACCCTAGGCTAAGACTAAGTCCTTTATATCAGAGTGTTTCCCTGCACAAAGGTATCAGTCACATGATGTGGCAGATCTCAGATGAGATCTAGATTAGAATCTGCATCTGTGGCAGAGATCCAGATTGAATCTTCTTGGCCTCAAGGTGGCCATGCCTTATTCATAGACTAGAACCAGTGCATCTTCCATTCTCCCACATTCTTATAATGTGGTTCCTCTTTTATTCCTATCCCTTAATCCATAAGGCCACTGCCTCACTTCTTCATATCCAATTCATGCATTCCTCTCATTTACTATAGAGCCAGTTATGCTATTGGTGACCATAGATAGTGTAGGTTTAGGGTAGGCTCCCTATACTTGGTCCATATGCATGCACTGGCAATATATAAGACAGGGGGTGCAAGCTGGGGAAATCCAGTCTTGCTCTCTTGACCTCTAGAGTAGTTATATAGGCTAGTCTCTACTAGTGCTGCTGGCTGTTGGTTTATACAAGAGAAGTGGTCCCAGCACTTTCCCTTTGCCTAGTTTGGGGCCACTAGCTAAAAGCCCTACCTGAAATGGTATCTACCATCCTGCCTTAATACTCAAGATGATCTTGGTGGATGCTTCCAACCTGTTCTTGATAACTGATGAGGCTTTTGGTCTAGTGGCCCCTAACTAGGCAATAAAGAGAATGGATGAGACCTAGGCCCTTGTGTAAACCAATAGCCAGCAGCACTAAGTATTCAGCCTGTATAACCAGCCTAGAGGTCAAGAGAGCAAGACTGAATTTCCCCAGCTTGCACCCCCCACCTTATATATTGCCAGTGCTTGCACATAGACCAAGTACAGGGAGCCTACCCTAACCTATGCTATCTATGGACACCAATAGCACTACTGGCTTTATTAAATAGAAGAGAAGAATGCATGGGGCAGATATAAGAAGTAAGGCAGTGGCCTCATGGATCAAGGGGTTGTAAATGGAAGAGAAGCCATATCATAAGGATGTGGAAGGAATGGAAGGCACACTGGTTCTCAGATATGAATGAGACATGGTCACTATAAGGCTGAGAAGATCCATCTGGATCTCTGCCACAGATCAGATTCTAATCTAGATCATAAGATTAGATATTATCAGACACTTAGATCTAGATCTCATCTGAGATCTGCCACATCATGTGACTGATACCTTGTGCAGGGGAATACTCTGATAATAAGAACTTAGCCTCAGCCTAGGGTTATCCTTGTAAGGCAACTTGTTTGCACAATCATGTGCTTCTGGTCACATGACTATGCAACCATTCACATCACATGCTCAACAGTTCTCATGGTCACATGCTGTGAACCATCATGTTCATTAGATGTGTAACACTACCAGTTATTCAGGAATAGATTAGGAGTGTCCATCAAGATTGACTTGAGTATCAAGGATAGGATGGTAAAAAGCCATTACAATTTCCCTCTCTTAATATCTTTATATTTCCACTATTCTAGAGCATTTCAGGATAACAAATGAATAGCTTGTAACAACTTTAATAAATGTGAACACAAGCTTTTAAAAGATAATGCTGCTCTGGCTAATAAGAAAGCCTATTAAAGCAGCCTTAGTAATCTGATATATATAATGCTTATAACATAACCCAATCTTGCCTTTGCAGTGGGTACACTAAGCCAGCACAATGCCATATCTAGAGAAACACACTGGATTGCCCTTAAACATGTCTATTATTACTTGCACATAATGACATATGTACAGCTTGTCTACAAGAAGTTCATGTCAAAACAGCACAGAATAATTATCAAACTCTATTAACTCTAATCCCTAGGTATTAAAAAGAACCTCTAGTTTAAGCATATTTATTAAGACCTTAGAAGAGTGCTGGAGAGAATAAGCTCTAGTTGCAAGATACTACCAGAACTCAGG
The DNA here is from genome assembly GCA_038088935.1 of Pulveroboletus aff. viridisquamosus. Taxonomy (NCBI): domain Eukaryota; kingdom Fungi; phylum Basidiomycota; class Agaricomycetes; order Boletales; family Boletaceae; genus Pulveroboletus; species Pulveroboletus aff. viridisquamosus. The sequence continues at coordinate 9,282 of JBBPJW010001097.1, forward strand.
GTTACAAAGATGAAAAACTCTAGGAAGCAAATTTCAGGGTTGAGCACATTGGTAGAGCTCATTAATGGATAGGGGCATGGCTTAAGGGGCTTCTGAAGAAGTCTGGAGATTTTTAAAAGAATCAAGTAGAATTTTCCTGGGATCAAATGGGACTTGGCTTTATCATATGTGATGTGTGTTATGACTCTAAATCCCAGAGGCTAAATCTAGATGAAGAGCAAAAAAAGGAACATGAAAGAAAAACCTAAAGAAGACTCTGGAGAAGAGCAACTGAGGAGGAATTGATAAAGGAGGACTCAGAAGAGACTCATGCCCATGTAATTATGGTTTTTAATTCTGAAAGAGTAGGAATTCAAAGAAGTACAAACTGCAAAGTACAAAGTGATTAAGTCTGGAGAGACTTGACTACCCATACCTGCCCCTTATATATGGACCAGGGTGGTGCATGGACCATCTACACTAAGCCTATCCTAGACTACTGCTAACTATGGTCACCACTAGCAGTAAGGGCATACTATTTGTTATAATCATTTTTCACTTTTCTCATCACGTGACCGTGGGACACCTTTTACCTTTCACATCTTCACATCTTCACATTTCACTCTTTCATACTTTCACTCATTCACATATCACAGCCTAGACCATGACATCATTACCTGGTAGCTTCCTCATGGAACTGCTAAGGTACTCACTTCTTTATTACCATTGGTTGGCTGACTGTAGCATACTTAGGGCCGGAGCCATTTACATGGTCCATGCACATACCTGTAGCATATATAAGGAGGCTGGCTCAAGCTGGGTTTTCCCCAGTCTTGTGCACTTGAGCTTTCACTTTATACAAGTTCCTTGATTCACTCTACTCTTGCCTAGTTCTCTTGGGACCTAGTTCAAACCCAAGCTTTGTTTGCAGATGCGATCACTAGTTCCAGCCTCGAGGTTTTCAGCAATGGAACAACATCTGTTTCACTATTAAATAAAAGAGGTCAAGACATGGAGTGGATATAAAAAGTAAGGTAGTGGTCTTATGGATTAAGGGATAATAATGGAAAATAATAAAAGATTCATAATGAAAGATCAGGGAAAACATAAGGATGGAGATCTCTGCCACAGATATGATGGGATCATAGATATAGATCCAAGATCTGTCAGATTCATGGAAATACATCAAGATCTTGATAGAGAAGATCTAGAGCAGATTCTGGAAAGATCCCAGATCCCTTATCATGTAACCACTGACCATGAAGGTACTTATAAATAGTCAAACCTTAAGCTAGGGTTACCTGAAAAGAAGTATGTCTCCCATGATCACATAATATAAAAGTGGTGGTTGCACAAGATATGTAACAATATGCCTTGCATAGCTTAGTGTTTCAATTTACAAGGGGGGTTGGAAATATAGAAGAGAGTAATCTCATGGCTTAATATGAAAAACAGATAAAACAAGAAGCACTAACCCTAGTTATAATGAGAGCAAGCCCTAAGAATTTCCTTAAGAATTTTATTAAGGCCTGGAGATATACCAGAGTGAACAAGAGGGTCAGAGGATAAGCTGGGAAGCTTAGTCAGAGTAAGGACAAAGCCAAGATGGGGGCATTTTCATTGATATTTGAACTGAGATACTATATATAGAAGTATAGTACTTATAGTTCTGGAGTAGCAAAAGATTTAACAAGGAAGGGAGATAAGACTGGAGTTGTCTTAGAAGCAAGAGCAAATACCAATGCATCTTGAAGACAAATGGAGATGTCAGAGATAACAGTGTCAAATCATATCAGACTAAAACTGAAAAATGGCAGCAAAAGGCAAGAGTTAAATAGAAATAAGAAAAAAGATAATAGTAGAAGAAATTATGCAGTTGAAACAAAGTATTCTGGAGAAGACAAAGTAAGAATTAAGATGTACTGAATAACTAAGAACAGAAACAAAGCCAAAGTCAGAATTAGAGTAATAAGAGAACAGAAGGTCAGAGGAGCTGTACTAATAACTAGGGCAGGAAAAGTGCAAGTGCAATTGAAGTGGAATAAAATAGTAATAGGTGGGCCAAAGTTGCATGGTGGAAAATTAAGGGCTAATGTAGCTTACTGGCAAGCACTAAGTGTGGAAAACAAAGTAAAGGCTAGATCAGAATTGGATTTAAATTATAGAATATAACAGTTTATCAAGATGAATCTACTAGGCTATATGGTGTTATATGCTCAGCAGAACACTGATGATCTTATCACATAATCATGAGACTTGCTGGCCTAAATAAGATTAACTCTAGGAAAAAGTTTGATTTATATTCAGAGTTTCTTTGACATATGATAATGGTTATGGAATATGGCAGACTTAAGATGAGATCTAGATCTATGCCAATAATATCTGATCTTAAGAATCTAGATTAGAATCTGATCTGTGACAGAAATCCAGATAGAATCTCCTTAGCTTATGATTGCCATGTCTCATTTATTACCACTTTTCCTATATCTTGTCTTTTATTCTCCCACATCCTTATAATATGGCTTTTTTTCTATTGTCCTTGATCCATGAGACCACTGCCATACTCTACCCTATGCCCCATGCTTTCCTATTTATCAGCCAAGAGTACTTACTGCCATTGGTGCCCATAGATAGTAGTTAGTTATCTTGTATATTGGAACTATGCACCTAGTGAATATATATATAGCATGGGAGAGACTTGGGGTTTTTCCAGTTTTAACCACTTGTCATAGCTGAAGCGGGAGCTTCCTGCTAGTCCTTGATAACTTGAGGTAACCTTGGTGAATGCTCCTATCCTGTCCTGATAACTGCTTAGGGCTTTTGGTCTAGTGGCCCCTAACTAGGCGATGTAGAGAGTGGATGAGATCCTGGGCCCTTGTGTAAACCAATAGCCAGCAGTGCTGAATAGATCAGACTGTATAACCAGCCAAGAGGTCAAGAGAGCAAGACTGGGGAAACCCCAGCTTGCACCTCCTGCCTTATATATTGTCAAGATCAGTGCACAGACCATGTACAGAAGGTCTACCCTAAAGTGTGCTATCTGTGGACACCAATAGCTAAAGTAGCTCGACCTCTAAATAGATATATGAAGGAGAACATGGGGCGAAATGAGGAGTGAGGTAGTGGCCTCATGGATCAAGGGATAGGAATGGAAGAGGAACCACACCATGAGGATGTGGGAGAATGGAAGTGCACAGGAATAGATCAATGATTGCAGCAAGGCTGCCTGGAGACCAAGAAGATCCAATCTGGATCTCTGCCACAGATCAGATCCTAATCTAGATCGAGAGATCAGATATCATTGGAAAGATCTGAATCTCATCTGAGATCTGCCACATCATGTGACCAATACCTTATGCAAGGGAATACTCTGAATAAAGGACTTAGCCTTAGCCTAGGGTTTGCCTTATTAGGCAACTCGTTTGCACGGTCATGTGCAACTGATCACATGACCAGCACATCTCGTGCTCCACAGTTCCCATGGTCATGTGAGACCATCATGTTAGGCTTGAGCCATAACAATAGCTCCTCTTCTCTTTTTTTCTGCTCTCTAGTATGCAATAACTTGCAGCCTTCTAGCTAGAGAGCTTCCTTCTTCTTTCTCCAAGACTTACAAGTCTAGTTCATGGCCACTAGCTTAAAAGCCCTCTTGTTGGTTTAGTAGTATTATGCACTCAGCAAATACTAATGGTTTTTTCATGTAACCATGGAACTTGCCTGCTTTACAAGAATAAACTCTAGGCTTAGATTTGATTTGTTATTCAGAGTTATTCTCACTTATGGGTTAGTCATGTGATATGGCTAGATCTCAGATAAGATCTTAGATTAATACTAATGACATCTGATCTTACAAATCTAGATTAGAATCATATCTGTGGCAGGAATCTAGATAGATCTCCTTGGCCTTCAGAAGACCATGCCATATTCATATCTGCTTATTCTGAGCTTTCCCTTTCATTCTTCCACATTCTCATGATGTGGTTTTCTTCTATATTCCTTGATCTGCAAGGCCACTGCCTTACTCCTTACTTATTATCCTATGCTCTATTTTCTATTTAGATAGATATAAGCAGTAACTGCTATTGGTGACCATAGATAGTAGATTACTCATTCTATATAGAGGCTATGTCTCCTGGCCATATATATACAGGATGGGCAAGATCTGGAGTCTCTCCAGTCTTGATCACTTGTATCTTTACTCCCCTTTACTTGAGCACTGCAGTATGGTGTTAACTCAAGTTCTCCCTTTTTTCTCTCCCTTGTCCTCATTCAAGATTCACAGGCCTAGTTTGGGGCCACTAGTCTTAAAAGCCCTCTTGTTATTTTAGGTTGCCTATTACTCACTGGTCCATGTTGTTATTTGACTTGCACTTTTTGAATACATAACAAGTAGACTGTTACATGCTGGTTTAAAGGTCCTGGTCAGTGCATAACATATGGATGCTAATTGGGCTGGAAATGCAGATAATTAAAAGTTGATCTTGTTATGGTTTTTATACTTTTAACCTACCCTTTGGCCAACTCTCAATATGATATTCTATATGTTCCTGCTTTAAATTTGGCTTCTCTAATTGAGTACTATTTTTTAATTCTTAGTTACCTTAAACACTAAAGTTTGTTCTACTATAGTTATATTGTGTTGGCTTATGTACTATAGATATAATTTTTATGGGCTCAAATCCAAAAGAACAGCAAGCAGCCTTAAAAAGTGCCCATAGAAGAAAATATCACCATTAAACAAGACAACAAGTACTCTAAACTGGAGAATCCAGTCTATGTCCTTGCTCTTATATATTATTAGCCATGAGGCATACATGTGGCAGCTCACATAATGCTAAGTAAAAAATGGGGACATAAGGTAACAAGTGCTGGCCAAGCTAAAGGTAATATAAATATGGTAAAATAAGGAAATAGGGGCTAAAAGCAGTGAGTTCATAACAATAATAGAGTATCCAGGTGTCTCAAGTCTTCTTTAGACTTGAGCACTTGTGCTACAGATCTTCTTTGGTCCCTTATAGCCTACTTTCTTAGTCTTTAGTGTTTTCAAGTTTTCTTTTATTCTTGCTCTTGTTATAATGCATATTCATATTTTCATTTTTATTCTATTTTTCACCCTTTGTACTTCTCTTGGACTCTTCACATAGTCATATCATATGACCCTATTACCCCTTCACCTTATCACCTATTCACCACTTCACATTTTACTTGTCTAGGCTAGTCTAGCCCATGACCTCATACTACCTATACTTCTTATGTATTTCTAGACTTTTACTCCCTTTTTGCCATTGGGTAGCTTATTGTACACTACTATAAGGCATGGCATACTCCTCTGGTCCATGCTTATAATGCAATAGTATAAAAGAGGGGCAAGTCCAAGCTGGAGTTCTCTAGTCTTGTGTACTTGAACCTCTAAGGTTTTTACAAGTTCCTTGATCCAACCCTTCTTGCCTAGTTCTCCTAGCCTCTAGCTCAAAGGTTAGACTTCAGCAGCAGTCTCAGCAGTAGCAGAGTGCCATCAAGAATATAGATATAGTTGCTCAAAGTCTTTCTGTTATGGCACCAGCCTAACATGCAGTCACATGTGATCGTGAGAGTCTTCAGACCACATGATCATGGGAACGAGTAGCCAAACAAGGCAAACCCTAGGCTAAGGTCAGACATGTTATGGCTCCAGCCTAACACACAGTCACACGTGATTGTAAGAGTTCTCCAGTAGCATGTGATGCAGGTCATGTGACCAAGAGCACGTGATCATGTGAAGGAGCAGCCTTATAAGGTTAAGCCCTAGGCTAAGGTTAGTAGTTCTCTTACGAGTATTCTCCAGCACTTGTGAGGTCACGTGACTGTGGCTGGATCTCAGATAAGATCTTAGATCTGTCTGATGATATCTCTAATGGAGATTAGGATCTAATCTGTGGCAAAGATCTAGATAAATCTCCTCAGTCTCTAGGCAGCCATGCCTCTTTCATAAGATCAGGGCAGTGCTTTCCTTCCATTCTTTCACATCCTCATGGTGTGGTTCTTCTTCTCCATCCTATATCTGCAAGGCCCTTGCCTTACCCATCACATACGATCCATGCCCCTTCCTTATCTATTACTGTTGTGGGAAAATTCCCACCCTCTGAACCTTCTCTCTTGAGGAACGCCAATGGTCTCTGGACTTTCCTTGATCTCTATGAGGCTTTTGACTAGTGGCCCCTAACTAGGCAATAGGGAAAGGATGAGCCTTATGATAAGGTCCTGTGTATAAACCAGACCAGCCAGCAGATGAGAGCTGAGGGGGACCCCCACTAGGGGGCGGCCCTTAGATCGAGCTAGAGCTTAGCCGAAGTCACAAGAGGTCAAGACTGGAGAACCCAGCCTTGACATCTCCTGCTTATATATTGCTGG
>JBBPJW010001098.1:0-15649 GCA_038088935.1 Pulveroboletus aff. viridisquamosus
CGTTGACCATGTTCTGGAATGTGCCAGGGCTATTGCACATTCCAAAATACATGACAGTTGGTTCGAAAGCACCTATAGGGGTGGTAAAGGCGCCTTTCCATTCATCTCCTTCTTTCATACGGATATTGTTGTAGCCCCATCGAAGATCAAGCGTGGTGAACAAATCTGCTCCTTTAAGTCTATCGATGAGGGTGGCAATGAGGGGAAGAGGATAAGCATTTTTCACTGTCCAGGAGTTTAGGTAACGGTAATCAATAACCATTCGTTTACCACCGTCCTTCTTTCCAATGAAGAACACCGGAGATGTTTGAGGAGATTTTGAAGGACGAATATATCCTTTAGCGAGTTCTTTTGATATAAACTCGCGTACTTCTGTCATTTCTGAATCAGAAAGCGGAATGACTCGACCTTTCTTTGGGACGAAATTTTCTTTTAGCTCTACTGCGTGGTCCCATGGTTTACGCAACGGCATTCTTTCAGAAGCTTTTTGCGAAAAAACATTGAGGTAGTCCCAAAAGTCCTTGGGTACTTGTTGTTGCAATTCATCGTCTTCTGTAGTTAGTGCTCGACCTGAAACTGAAACTGGTTCAAAACTAATAGTCTTGCGTCGCCAGTCAATTTGCGGATTATGGCGTTTTAGCCAATCATAACCTAAAGTGAGCACGGATCCTCCTAAATTTGTTACAAATGCTTGAACGTCTTCTTCAAACATTTTGTCATCCTTATCTGCCAAACGAATTCTTAGCAGTACGCGGGTTGAAACTTCACCAATATTTCCTTTTGATCCATCAGCGTTGATTACTTGGATGCTCCTGGATAATGGTAGTTCGTCAATCTTATATCCCTGAATAAATTGTTTGTCCACAAAGGTAGTGGACGTGCCCGAGTCTATGAGAGCTAGATTAGTTCCCATATTTACCCATTCTTTTCCTTGCCAAAGCGGTTGCCTTGTAAGTCCTTGAATTTGTACTTTGATCGTGAATTTGTCTTTTTCATAGGTTTTATTGTTTTCTTGTTCAAGGGTTTTATAATTTAAAAGGTGAGTGCTTGCACATGAGAAAGTGGAAAAAACCTTTTTTTCTTTTTTGTTAGAGGAATTAAGCGTCACTTTTTTATCACCTGTGACCGAGCTCTTTCGAGACCCCTCTGAGGTGTTACTAGAAATTTTATTTAAGTCCACTTTACAGGTATGATCTACGTTCCTATAAGTGTCAATGGTAGAAGGAAAGAAAAGACTATTAAATTGAATTGGAGAGGGACCTCGAACACCTTGACTATTCAAGACCCTATTTGAAAACCCTGTTTCGCCTCTAAGGCGAACTTATCTCTAAAAAATGCCTCAGCTTCTTCTACTGAGGACCAAGGCATCCCTTGGCTTTGAACCTTTGCTGAACGTCTCTTTTCTTCTTCTGCTTCTGCCGCAAGCTCGCGCATGTTGACTGGTTCAGCAGTGTGCCAACCATGCGCGTCCGGCTGCGCGGAGAAATCGCCGTAATGGATAACTCTGGATCGAAGGGGGCGGAAATCAGGAGGAGGAGTAAAAGGAAGATTTGATGAGCAGTCCTTGGAGATGTGCCCTTTCTTATGGCACTTGAAACACTCCCTAGTATCTGTAAAAGTTTGCTGCCCTATTTCCATGGGCGCGCCTCTACCAGGTTGAGTTCCGACTGCTGTAAAACGGGGAGGGGAAGGTGTCCACTGAGGGCGAGGTTGGAATTGAGTGGTACGAGGAGTGAAAGTTCTTGGTTGAATTTGTCCTTGCGAGGGATTTCCTCTCTCCACAGCCAATCTTTCAAACGCTCTTCCTATGTTGCGGAATTGCGCTACTTGATCGTCGTACGACTGTTTTATACCTTGTAATAAGGCTTGAGAATAGATCCTATAATGGACCTGTCTTCTCATTAGCTGCAGAGCGTGTTCTTCACTGATCTCCGCATCCTTCCTCAGTACCTCAAACTCTTGGAGGTATAAATCGATCGACCCTCGGTGCGACAAGCCTTCCAGCTTCTTTAGTGCTTCATGGGCTAATTCTTCTATCCTGAAATATCTTTTTAGCTCTGCCCATACGTCCCAGAAGTCTGGCCAAGCGAGAAGCCCCAATCTCCTTCCCTGGTTGTCTAAATTGTTTTCAGCATCCAGGTACCGCTCTAATAGAATTTGGGCAAATGCCCCAGCTCTTCCTTCCAGTCTTGATAGGATGGAGGCGCACAAGACCCTGTTATTCTTCCATTCTGTCTCTGCTGCCCACACCCGCATCTTTACCGCCCAAAGTCTCCAGGTCTGCCTGTTTCCATCCCATTTTCCCGGATCCTCGATCTTTTTTCCCAACAACTGCGAAACCTTATCCTCAGAGCTCAAAGCTTCTCCAGACATTTTCGAGGGCTGCTGGGGTAAACGCGGAGAAGGGTGTTGGGGGGAAATCGGGAATGGGATCCACTGGGATTGGCGAGGGGGTTCTTCCCGAGTGGCGAATAACGAACCCTGGAATTGGGGAGATGCTTCGAGTTCCGGTGATTGGGGGATCAGCGATCCTAACTCTAGTACCTCTTCGGCCTGCTCCTCGCTCGTCCCCTCATCGAAGCCTCTTGGATCTCTTAGAGCCGACACTTTGCTTCTTTAAGTGGTAGAGAATCGGTTCTCCACAGACCTTGGTGAGATGTCTCCTAGGGGCTCGAAGCGAATCTGATGACCTAAGGGATCTAAGTCTCTCTGTCGATGCTACTTTCCTATCCCTGGCCTTCTTAGCCTCGAAGTCTTTTTGCACTTGGTAATCAAACTCTGTGAATCTCCTGGTGAAGGACTCAGCTCCCAAGGGGTCGTCCTCAAAACCTAAAATCGCTTCTTCGACAAATTCCAACAACTGTTCTTCGTGACCCCAAAGGTTAACTCTCCTTGCTGGCATATAAGTCTGAAAACACCTGATGATTTTTCTATGATCTTTTGCGATGACTAGTTGCTAGTCTTGTGCAAGTGAAATGGTTCTTCTCTAACCGTTGCTGAAAAGCATGGTCTAGTCCTAGTGATCGCTGAAACAATCGAAAGCTTGGGTTTTGTACTAGATCCCAAGAGAACTAGGCAAGAGGAAATAATTGAATGGGTCAAGGTACTTGTATAAAGCGCAGGGCTCAAGTGCACAAGACTGAGGGAAAACCCCAGCTTATGCCAGCCCCTTATATATGCTACAGTGTAGTGCACGGACCATGTAACTGGCTCCGGCCCTAAGTAAAGCTACAGTCAGCCGACCAATGGCAATAAGAGAGCGAGTACCTTAGCAGTTCCATGAGGAGACTGCCAGGCATGATGTCATGGTCTAGGCTGTGATATGTGAAGGAGTGAAGATGTGAAAGAGTGAAATGTGAAGGTGTGACAATGTGAAAAGGTGAAAAGGTGAAAATAGTAAAAGTGTCTCACGGTCACGTGATGTGAAAAGTGAAAAATGATTATAACACGCCCCCTCAATTCCCTTACCAAGAAAGATGCGAAATTTGAATGGACAGTGGAGTGCATGACTGCCTTCATTCATCTCAAAGACATTATTCTCACCTCCGAACCACTCCTTTGTTATCCCAACTCTTCCAAACCGGTTCGCATTGAAACAGATGCTTCGGATGTCGCCATCGGAGCAGTTATCTCTTATCAACAAGATGATGGTCTGTGGCGACCTGCAGCCTATATCTCCCACTCTCTCGACGCTGCAGAATTGAATTACCCTATTTATGATAAAGAACTTCTCACCGTCATTTGTGCTCTTCGCGACTGGCGACACTATTTAATTGGCAGGGATTCTTTTGAGATCTGGACAGATCACAAAAATCTCGAGTACTGGAAACGCCCCCAGGACCTTTCTCCCCATCAAGCAAGGTGGCAGGCCACTCTTGCTGAATTTAATTTCAAAATGTGTTACAAACCAGGTTTGACAAACGGTAGAGCGGATGCTTTATCACAAAGACAGGACCATTTTGCAAATAAACCAGAAACCAATAAACAGATCGTTATGTTTCCTCCTCATCTTTTCCACCGTTTTATCTCCTTTTCTTCTTCCTTTTTCTCTCGTGTACAACAAGCTTCAGTCGACCTCAGTCTCTCCAATCTCTGGTGTTATAGTCCAGAGAGCAAGGTCTATTTAAACAACCGAAACCAAGTATTTATTCCCGAACCTTTATGTTTAGAAGCTCTTAATCTTTTTCATTCTTCTCCATTGGGCGGTCATGCAGGACAGAACCACACCAAACAACTTTTATCTCGCTATTACTATTGGCCTGGGCTCAAGGAAGACATCGCAAACTTCATTTCACACTGTTCAACATGCGCAACATCCAAGGGCTCAGAAGCTGTTCTTCCCATTCGACCACTTCCTATTGCATCTACCCCATGGGCAGATATATCTATCGATTTCATCACTGGACTTCCCAAATCAAAAGGTTTCAATGCCATCATGGTGGTAGTAGACTGTTTCTCCAAAGAAGTTGTTTTTATTCCATGCCTTTCATCTCTTTCTTCTCTTTATGTAGCCAAATTATTTAGGGACAATGTATGGTCGAGACATGGTCTCCCATCCTCCATAGTCTTGGACCGAGGACCACAATTTGTTTTGGAGTTTTCTAAACAGCTTAATGAGATTCTTTAGATCAAGCAAAAGATCTCTACAGCTTATCATCCATGAATGGACGGACAAACGGAGCAGGTTAACCGGGAACTCGAACAGTATTTAAGAAACTTTATTGCCAAGCGACAGGAATCGTGGGCAGATTGGATTAAAATAGCAGAATATCATCATAATAACTCCTATTCGACATCCACAAAGACTTCACCCTTCAAAATTACAAAAACATACCATCCTAGACTTGGTTTCGAAGCACCACTCTCCACACATCCCTCATCACATTTTCTTCGCGAAATGGCAAAATCATTTAAAGATGTAAAAGAGGCATTACAGGAAATGCAAGAAAGAATGAAAAAGCAAAATACGACAATGCTCCCTTCATATACTAAAGGGCAGCAAGTTCTTCTTTCTACAAAAAACCTTACACTTCCTTATCCATCGAAAAAGCTCACTAAACGATGGATCAGCCCATTCACTATTATTGACATCATTCCCCATGCTGTTCGCCTAAAACTCCCTTCCACCATGCACATTCATCCTACTGTCAATATCTCGCGCATCAAACCCTATCTTCCATCACTCCGCAGGCAGGATATCCTCACTCCTGATCCCATCCTGGTCACCGAAGAAGGACACGAAGAATATGAAGTTAACCATATAGTCGACTCTCGTATTCACAAGGGCAAGTTGGAATATTTAGTTCACTGGACTGGATATGGAGAAACTGATCGCACTTGGCAAACAAAGGACGATTTAGCAAATTCTCCAGATCTGATCACTGAATTCCACAAGTTACATCCCTCCACCCCTTATCGTCTGTTCACCACCGACCTCACAATGTTCCGTTCATTATTTAAACCCTTTGAAAACCATACCGAAATGAATGCTCTCTTCGTGTCTTGTCTGGAATCCGAGACCTAAAAAGGGGGTAGTGTTATAGTCCGCTTTTTTCAAACTTTTGATCACGTGACTTTATCTTATCTTTCCACGTGGTTATCTAATCTTTTATCTTATCAGGGCATGTGACGGGTCACATGACTGGTCTAGACCCAGGGCATAGGGTTAGCCTCTTGTCTTCCAGCCCCTTTTCATTTCCGTCGCTCTTCCATTTCAGAAGCATCGAGCCCTTTCAGCCATTGGCTATTCTCATGATGTCTTCTCTTCTTTTTGATCCCCGTCCAGGGTCCATGGGAATTCTCCCATCAGGGTCTTGGTCTGTGCACTGTAGCCATACCTATATAAACTGTAGCATATCGTCTCAAGACTCCCCAGTCTTGAGTACTTGTACCTTTAGTGCAGTTGTCTTACTTGTACTCCTAGTTTCTCCCTATATCATCTTCATTCTCACCGAAACTGTCACCATCCAACGAAAGCCCCTAGATTAGGGTTTGAACGTCATCATCTTCACCGAAATCGAAACCGTCCATAACACTACCCTTTAACTCCTAGTCATTTTTTTTCATTAATTATCCTGCTTTTGGTTACTATTTTCACTCATATGATAGCTTTACATCTAAAGTACCTCTTTGGTTCTCTTGTCTAAAATCCAAGAGCTAAAAAGGAAGTAGTGTTATAATGCATTTTTTCATATTTTAATCATATGACCTTATTTTATCTTTTTCACATGGTTATCTAATCCTTTATTATATCAGGGCACATGACAGGTCATCTGACCTAGAGCATAGGGTTAGCCTCATGCCTTTAGACCCTACAGAGTTTGTTTCATTTTCTTTTCTTCTTTTCTTCTCTTTCATCTTAAAAGTTGGACTTTTAATGGTTTTCAAGCATGCTTCTCTTTTTTTTAATCTCTATGCCACATATGTGGAAATATTCCCATCAGAGACTTGGTCCATGTGTATTACTATAACCTATACCTATATAAACTGTAGCCTTTCCATCTCAAAGCCCCAGCTATGAGCACATGTACTACTACTTGTGTTAATCTATTACTTTCCATTTCCTTATTTCTTTTCTTGGTGAGTTAAGTGGCATGTTGATCTTGATATGCATAATACCTAGCCAACTTTAATATTCAACTTTACCATGTTGCTGGCTCTGCCCTCTCTATTTCTAATGCCCTTTTTTAATGCCCTAATCTCTGCCTCTTGGACCACAAAGATAATTCCTCTATTACTATTCTTCCTAAATACCTCTTTTATTATGTTATCAACACCATTCTCTCTACCCACATCTATCAGCATGAGAAACTAACCCCCTCTACCTGTTCCTTCTCTATAAATGGGACAACCTCATGTATTCTAACCTTTGTAAATATGTTACTGATTGAAAACTTTGTGATAATCTTCTTATCTACTGTAACTAAGTCTATATCCTGGCAGATAAATCTTTCTGCCAGTCTATCCTCCACTGCTGCTATAATCACTTTCTTGCCAGTTACTCCAGCTATTTAAAAACCCTCCAGCTTGTCAAACTGTTATGCACCAACAAGAATGCAACTGAATACCAATGCAAACTGGTGAGTGACAGGTATGACCAAACAATAAGAGGGCTTTTATGCTAGTGGCCCCAAACTAGACTTATGAGTCTTAAAAGGAAAAGAAGAAGAAAAAACCCAAGTTAACACTAAAGTGCTTAGATAAAGGAGAGAAATGATACAAGTGATCAAGACTGGAGAGGCTCCAGGTCTTGCCCATCCTGTATATATATTGCCAGAGGGACATAGCCCTAGTATAGAATGAGTAACCTACTATTTATATAAATCAATAGTAGTAATTACTTTTATTATCTAAATATGAAAAGGTATGGGGTGATGAGTAAGAATGAGGTAGTGGCCTTGCAGATCAGGAATAGAGGAAGAGAATCCATGCCATGAGGATGTGGAAAAATTAAAGGGAAGCTCAGGGACAGCAGATATAATAAAGGCATGGCCACTATAAGGCCAAGAAGATCTATCTAGATTTCTGCCACAGATATAATTCTAATCTAGATCTGTTAGATCAGATATTATCAGTATTAATCTAAGATCTCATCTAAAATCCAATTATAATCATGTAACTATTCCATGAGCAAGAACTACTCTGATATAACAAATCAAACCTAGCCTAGGGTTTATCTTGTTTAAGCAGGCAAGTCTCATGGTTATATAAGGAAACCATCAGTGTTTGCTGAGTGCATAACACAAACAGGAGTTCTGGTGGCTTAATATGGCCACTTATACTTACTGCTTTGTTGAAAAATGTGCCACCTGTTAACAAAACAAGGTTAATATTTACCTTTCCACCTCTTCTCTGTTCTCTATTCACTCCATTTCCACTTGCATCTTTCAGATGGTCTTCTATGACCTCATTATAGATCTTTTTCTTTTCAAAATCTATGATTTCCTTTTGGTCATGGTCAACCATGGACTTACAAAGGAGGTAATTCTATACCCAACAAAGAAAACCACCACTATTAAAAATATAGCCACCCTTTTTTTTCACAAAGTCAATCTATACTTTAATCTATATAACAAAATCATTTCTGATCAAGGCCCTTAATTTGCTTCTGTCTTTGCAAAGAAGCTTGGTAAACTCCTTAACTATGATCTTTCTTTATCTACTATATATCATCTCCAATCTGATAAAGAAACTAAATAAGTCAATCAGGAACTTGAAACTTACCTCTGCATTTTCTGTAAAGCCAATTTCTTCAAATGGGCAAAGCAAATCTCCCATGCAGAATTCATCCACAACTGCCACCCTTACTCTGTTACCAACCAATTTCCATTCTATCTCATAATAAAATATGAACTCCATGCTCTTTCCTTGGTAATCTTTAAAATTCTTATGTCTGCAGTTGCTGACAGATTAAAGGACCTAACAGCAGAAAGAGATAAAGCTCTTGTAGCTCATGACCTTACTCACCAGACTATGGCATTTTATATCTGCTCTAAATTTACCTCTTTTATCAAAGAAGCTAAAGTCTGGCTTCAAGCCAGAAATTTCAAACAGTCAGTTGTTCAACTCAAATTCACACTAAAATGCAAAGGTTCTTTTACTATCATGAAGGTATTGTTCTCTATCACATACCATCTCCACCTTCCTGCTTTCTAGAAGATCCACCCAGTCTTTCACACTTCTCTGTTATTATTATGCACTTAGTAGAATACTAATGGTCTTGTCATATGACTGTGGAGCTTGCTTGTGAAACGGTATTTGCTCAACCGTTGCTGAATGGCTGAAAACTCCTAGTGATCACAACTTAACTCAAGAGACTGGGTTTTAGCTAGACCCCAGCGGAACTAGGCAAGAGGATAGAAGAGAATGAGTCAAGGCCTTGTATAAAGCAAAGGCTCAAGTGCACAAGACTGGGGAAACCCAGCTTGGGCCAGCCTCCTTATATATGCTACAGATATGTGCACGGACCATGTAAATGGCTCCAGCCCTAACTATGCTACAGTCAGCCAACCAATGGCAAAAAGGAATGAGTACCTTAGCAGTTCCATGAGGATGCTGCCAGGTAATGATGTCATGGTCTAGGCTGTGATATGTGAATGAGTGAAAGTGTGAAGGAGTGAAATGTGAAGATGTGACATTGTGAAAAGGTGAAGAGGTGAAGAGGTGACTTTGTGAAAAGATAAAGATGTCCCATGGTCACGTGATGTGAAAAGTAAAAAGTGATTATAACAGCTTGCCTAAACAAGGTTAACCCTAGGCAAAGGTTTGATTAATATCAGAGTATTTCCCCAATATCAGATAATGGTTGTTACAACTCTGGAAACCAGAGGCTACACCTAGCTGAGGATAAAAGAGAAGGAACACTGGAAGAAAACTAAAGGGTGGCTCAGACAAGGAGCAACCGAGGAATGCCTTGATGGGTGATGATGAGGAGGACTCGGATGAGACACGAGCTTGAGCTTCCTAAGACCTATGCCTTCCTTGAAGGGCCTGGTTTCCTGAAAAGAGCTTTCTCTAAAGCCTAAAACTAGCCTATGCTGCAAGTGATAAAGTCTGAGGGCTTTAGCACTCTGAGCTTGGCCTTTATATACTACTCTAAGATGCGCACAGACCATGTACATCCATGTCTACCCTGAAGTGGTACAGTAAGCAAGCCAGTAGCATAATAAGCATACTCATGTAGGCTGTAAGGTAAAAGCATGGATCAGATATGAAGGGATGTGGGGGAATGGAAAAGAAGAGGTGTGGGCACAATGAGGACGGGGATTTCAATCCACAGATGAGATCATCTTGGCAGATCCATCAGATCCACGGAGATGAGTCAGATCCGAGATTGGGGAGATCCAGGGAAGATCCAGGGAGAATCCCTAGATGTGCCTCATGGCCACTAACCTTAGAGATGCTCATATGTATATGCCAGATCCTAAGTTAGGGTTTAGCCTGATAAGGGATGGGATTCCCACGATCACATGAGAATGAAAGTGGTTGTTGCATGGTTTGCAACAATGGTCATATAATATGGCAGATCTCAAGATAAGATCTAGATCTATGCCAATAATATCTGATCTCAAGGATCTAGATTAGAATCTGATCTGTGACAGAAATCCAGATAGAATCTCCTAGGCCTTATGATTGCCAGGCCTCATTTATTACCACTATTTCTGCATCTTTCCTTTCATTTTCCCATATTCTCATGATATGGCTTTTTTTTCTTAACCCTTGATTCATAAGACCACTGCTTTACTCTACTCTATGTATGCACCATAATATTATAGTGCCAAATGCTCAGGAAAAGAGATAGAATGTATAAGGAGCAGCCTAGAGTTAATATGAATATGATACAAGTGCTCAAAGCTAAAGAGCTAAGAGCTACTATGCTACAGTTTATATAGATTTCAAGAGTACACATGGATCAAGTCTCTAATGGGAACTTTCCCATACATGTGGCATGGGGATCAAAAAGAAGGGAAGCACCTATGGAAACCATTAAGGGTCCAGGCTTCTAAAATAAATAAAAAAGTAAATAGAAATTAAAAAAAGATGGAAATAAAAAAAAGTGCTTAAAGTTCAAGGCATGAGGCTAACTCTAAGCCCTAGGTCATGTAACCCATCACATGCCCTGATAATATAAAATATTAGATAACCACATGCTAAAGATAAGATAAGGTCACATGATCAAGAAAAGAAAAAATGTGTTATAATAATAACAGTTATTGCCCTATTATAAAAACCATATCCATGGAAGCAATTTTCCTGCCCCATCTCCAGATCTTGTAGAAGATCAAGAAGAATATGAAGTAAAGCAGATATTAAAACATCATGGCTTGCCTTCTTTCCATTCCTTTCTAATCTAATAAAAGAGTTACTTAGTCAAAAAAGACTTATTGAAACTTAAGTCCAATCTCTGCAATACCTTCAAGCAAGTTAAGACATATAAACATCTCCACTCCCTCCCTTCCTTATCCTTAGTTCTTCCACTCATTTGCAAATCACACAACTACCCCAAGAAATCCAACAGATAGCAATATCTTATAACTTTACCTACTATTTCTGCATTACTCCAGACTTTACCACCAATCCTGTACCAACCATTTCCATTACTGCAGTCTTCATCAATACTCTTTACCAGCCATTCCCAGTCCATGCTCACATTAACCCTGATAATACTATAACTATCTTCACTGACTCTTCTTCTATTTTTCCCTTTCAAGTTTCCTCTATAGAATCTTTATATGCTAAAGACCTTATAACCTTCCTCTCTTATTATATCTCTGATCCAGAGCCCAGACCCTTGCCAATACCCAGTCTAGCCCTATGCCAGTACCTTCTTCTGCCCTTTACCCAGAGACATCCCCATGTACTATTCTTGCAGTAAATCTTTTTATTACTACCCATGCTCTTTATTTTGGAAATTATTCCCTAACTTATTCTATTCTTGCCTACTTATTTATCTTTAACTCCTGCCTTTCCCTAGCCATTGGCTATATCTTAATATAAACTCTCCACTCTTGGCATTATATATGCTCTTTCTTTAGATTAAGCACATTTACCTTACCTCATTCCTACTCCATCACATCACTGAAGTTAACATGTTATACACTGGCACTACTTAGCTAGAGGCTATTTTTCATTTTTACCCTAAGCTAAGTTCTCTTTACTATTTACTATCTTTGACTGCTTTCTTTGATCTTATTTTATCTTATTTTATCTTATCTTATATCTTATTATGCCATAAGGTTGGATCTAGCCTGATCTAGCCTTTGTATCTCATGTAACATAGTCTTTTACCTTATTGTAGCCTAGACTTTCTCTGATGTCATGGTCTAGCCCTCTAATATCATATCTTACCTTTGCCTTGCTTTTTTTTACTAATTACTCTCTATTTGTTATGGTTCCAACCTAACACAACAGTCTCACATGACCATGAGAACTGTGGAGCATGTGATGCAACTGATTATGTGCCAGGAGTACATAATCATGTGAATGAGTAGCCTTACAAGGCAAATCCTAGGCTAAGGCTAAGTTCTAATTCAGAGTATTCCTCTGGCATCAGGTATTGGTCACATAATGTGGCAGATCTCAGATGAGATCTAGATCCTTCTGATGATATCTGATCTCTTGATCTAGATTAGAATCTGATCTGTGGCAGAGATCCAGATGGGATCTCCTAGGCCTTATAGTGGCCATGCCTATTTCATTGATCTATACCAGTGCCCTTCCATTCCACCCACATCCTCATGGTGTGGCTTCTCTTCCATTCCCTTCCCTTGATCCATGAGGCCACTGCCTTACTCCTCATTGCCACCCCATGTTCTCCCTTCATATATCTATTTAGAGGTAGGAGCTACTTTAGCTATTGGTGCCCATAGATAGCATACTTTAGGGTAGACCTCCTGTACATGGTCTGTGCTCAGACCTTGACAATATATAAGGCAGGGGGTGCAAGCTGGGGAAACCCAGTCTTGCTCTCTTGACCTCTAGGCTAGATCCACAGTAGTGATCTTAGATCTTGATTCAAGAAGGATCCCACCTCTGCTCTCATTCATTGTCTGGCTTTGGGTTTACACAAGGGCCCAGGTCTCATTCATTCTCTCTCGCCTAGTTCTGGGCCACTAGCATAAAAGCCCAAGCAGTTATCAAGGACAGATTAGGAGCATCCACCAAGGTTGACTCAAGTATCAAGGCAGGATGGGTAGTTACCCATTTCACTATTTGCCATTGGTTTCTATTTAGTTTCCCTTTGCCCTATTTTCTTATTTAGCATTGTTATCTGTATACCAGTTACCTCATGTATTCCTTATGGCCTGGTCCATATACACTTTGTAGCAATATATAAAGGGGCAAGGGCATAGACTGGTTTCCCAGTCTAAAGCACTTGTTTACTTGTTTACCTTGTTTCCTAGTGCCTTTTCTAGGCTGCCATTCTTTTGTCCCCCTAGTATTGGGTACTCCTCAAGGTGGTTTCCTCTTGCTATTGGTCTAGATCCATAACATAACACTAATGCTGTTTATACTGGCCTAGATGCTATTTACTGCCAGATGTCTTTTGTTCTTGACAATCTTGCCTATTAGTTGGAGTTTGGTGAATTTCTCTCTGAAATCAACCATTTTGAACAAAAGTCATTCTTTGCTTATATCAATGCCCCTTTCACTGAACATTTTTCCCCATCTATGTTCTTTTTTCCTCTCTCCTCTAAAGAACTTACTATCATCATTTAAGTTGAATACTAGTAAATGGGTTACCATGAATAGGCTTGCTTATCCTCTTTTTATCCTCATTATCTTGATGGCTGCTTTTAATGCCATATTCTTGGACATTAGCAAATTGATTGCAATGTCTATCAATGCTCCTTATGTCTATATGGGTAACCTAGCCATAATCAGGCTAACTGCTCTTTTTACTATCCTTTATCTTGACATTTTTCCTCTTTCTTAATCTCCTCCTGTTTCTCCTGTGGATTCTTTTTTGGATTCTCTCATAGCTCCTCTCAATCCCACCACTTTTTTTGTTTCTACCACCATGCTCCTTTATCTCTTCTATCCTCTCTACCTTCTCATTGATTTTATCAGATAGGCTAACATCACTGGATTTCTTATTCTATTCTTTTAGACATCTTTGTGTTTAACTGGGTTATTAAACATACTGGGGGGGTTATATTATAGTTTGTTTGTTTTTTTCTTGTTCTCTTGTCCTAACTTCAAACTTCATGTATCTGTAACACTTTCTTGTTGTGTTCTGAACCTTTAGACTTCTTTTATTCCAGAATGTTCCTCTAGTCAGCAGATATTACTCATATCCATTTCCATCACATTTCCTTTATTTTCACATGGATTACTTACTCAATGTTATAATTTTTACACTTTTATTCCTGTTATCCTGATTCTAGTTGTTTATACATGTATACTATAGATATAATAGAGCTTTCAGGTAAGTCAAGTCTTCTTTAGACTTAACCACCTGTAATATCAGTCTTTTTTGGCTTTTTAAAGTAATTTCTTTAGTCTCAAGCATTTTTAAGTATTACTTTTCTCTTTCCTGGTTCAGTTTAGGGGTTAGGCAGTATTCCACCCTTGTTTGTTCCTTGTTGCTCTTGTCATCAAGTCAAGACCATAACACTTAGCTTAGTTACATTATCAATTTATTTAACTGAGTTTAAACCTTAGCTGTCTCTTATATAAGTAGCATACTTTCTGTTCCATGTTTCTTGTGCTACTTCTGCCTTATCCTACCTTGCTTTCTTCAAGTATTGTCTAAACCTCTTGTCTTTACCTTTCTCAGGGAGTTTTACTTGTGACTCTTTATTGGCAAGTATTACTTCAAGTTCTTGATAAGCTCTAGCATTTTTATCTCATCTTAAAACTCTACTGTAAGACTACTGGTGCTATTCCCCATATTTACACCTGACCTTTGTACTAAAGGCTTACCACTATCAAATCTTTTCTCTTGCCCTGGCTTCAATCATAAGGTTTACATTAGTCTCTATCCAGATCTAGTGTAACAGTTATAGTAGATCAGGAGATCATCATAGAGTTGCCAGTCTACAAAGTGAGAGCAAAGGCTGGAATGAATAGGGAACTTCTTTTATTGCTGGAGAAGAAAAAAATAAAGGAAATCAGTATGTTGGTATTTTCAAATGTAAATAGTAAAAATCAGGGCAGCAAGAGAGGGTGTTAGACATAGCAAAAGTAAAACCAGATATTATAATGTTTTTTTTATTTTTGCTATCTTTTTACTTTTCTTTTTACTCTTCATAAGTCACATCACATAACCCTATGAACACTTCACTTTTACATCTTCACACTTTACCTCTTCACATATCACAGTCTAGACTGGTCTAGACTATAATTTTATGCCTTATAATTAGTACATATTTACTTAGTCAAATGCTTTTCTTCTGCCATTGAATGGCTGACTGAGCAGTAGTTTAGGGTAGGTCAGACCCACATGATTTGTGTGTATTCTTGTATACTATATAAAGGCTCAGTTCATAGCCTGGATTTTTTCAGTCTGCTTTATGTTTTATACAAGTTACTTGATTTCTTTGCTTTCTCTTGTCTAGTTCTGGTTTGCCTAGTTAAAGTCAGCCCTAGTTAATCAAAGCATCCATCAGAGTAGAGACCATAGCTGTTGCAAACCCATGCAATGACCACTTTCACTCTCATGTGATCGTGGGAATCCCATCCCTATTCAGGCTAAACCCTAGCTTAGGACTAAGCATATCTTATACAAGTACTCATAAGGTTAGTGACCACAAGGCACATCTAAGATCTTCCCTGGATCTCCCCCGATCCTGATCTGATCTATCTCCGTGGATCTGATGGATCTGCCAATGGATCTCATCTGTGGCTAGAGATCCCTGTCCTCGCTGTGTCCTGACCC
Source organism: Pulveroboletus aff. viridisquamosus (assembly GCA_038088935.1). NCBI lineage: Eukaryota > Fungi > Basidiomycota > Agaricomycetes > Boletales > Boletaceae > Pulveroboletus > Pulveroboletus aff. viridisquamosus. The sequence continues at coordinate 15,380 of JBBPJW010001098.1, forward strand.
CTTACCTTCCATTCCCCCACATCATTCATATATGATACATGCATTCCCCTCACGGCCTACATGAGGCTGCACTACTTACGCTATTGGCTGGCTTACTGTACCACTTCAGGGTAGACATGGATGTACATGGTCCGTGCACCATTTAGTGTAGTATATAAAGGCCGGCTCAGAGTAGTCAAGTCCTCCAGACTTGATCACTTTGTAGCTATAGGCATTAGGCTTCAGGAAAGCTCTTCTCAGAAGATCAGACCCTTCAAGATAGAAGGCAGA
>JBBPJW010001099.1:0-15637 GCA_038088935.1 Pulveroboletus aff. viridisquamosus
TACTACTCTAGGGAGGGCACGGACCAGGTACATCTGTGTCTACCCTGAAGTTGTACAGTAAGCTAGCCTATGGCGTAAAGAGTGCAGCCTCGTGTAGGCCGTGAGGGGAATGCATGTATCGTATATGAATGATGTGGGGAAATGGAAGGTAAGGGGTCAGGACACAGCGAGGACGGGGATCTCTAGCCACAGATGAGATCCATCAGTAGATCCGTCAGATCCATGGAGATAGATCAGATCAGGATCGGGGAAGATCCTAGATGTGCCTCGTGGTCACTAACCTTATGAGTACTCGTATAGTATATGCTTAGTCCTAAGCTAGGGTTTAGCCTGATTAGGGATGGGATTCCCACGATCATGTGAGAGTGAAAGTGGTCGTTGCATAGGTTTGCAACAGGCAATGAGTAAGGAGTAAGGCAATGGCCTCATAGATCAAGGAAAATAGAAAAAAAAACACAATTATGAGGATGTGGGAGAATAAAAGGGAAGCTCAGGGTCAATGGATATGAATATGGCATTGCAACCATAAGGCTAAGGAGATCTATCTAGATCTCTGCCACAGATATAATTTTAATCTAGATTCTTCAGATCAGGTGTTATCAGTATTGATCTAAGATCTTATCTGAGATCTGCCATATCATGTGATCAACCCATGAGCAGGGAATACTCTGATATAATAAACCAAATCTAAGCCTAGGGTTTATTCTTATAAGGCAGGTGAGTCCTATAATCATGTGAGTAAACTGTCAGTGTTTGCTAAGCATATAACACTTTATTTATTGCTACAAAGTGTGCATAAACCAGGCCATAAGAAATGCATGAGGTAGCTGGTATATAGAAAACAATGCTAAATAAGGAAATAGGGCAAAGGGAAACTAAATAGGAACCAATGGAAAATAGAGAGTAATTAGTAAAAGAAAGCAAGGTAAAGGTAAGGTATAATATTAGAGAACTAGGCCATAACATCAGAGAAAATCTAGACTATAATAAGGTAAAAGGCTATGCTATATGAGGTACAAAGACTAGACCAGGCTAGATCCAATATCATGGCATGATAAGATATAAGATAAGATAAGATAAGATCAAAGACAGTAAATAGTAAAGAGAACTTAGCTTAGAGTAAGAATAAAAAATAGCCCCTAGCTAAGTAGTGCCAGTGTATAACATGGAGCATCTAGCTAAAAGCCCTCTTGTTGTTGTTAGCCTGTCATATGGCAGTTTACATTGGTTTTAGGAGGCACTATGTAAAGATGCATAACACTTATTTCTTGATTCATAAGGCCACTGCCTCACTCCTTAATATATGCTCCATGCCTTTCCTATTCTTATTTAATATGCATACTTACTGCTATTAATGTCCTTAGATAGTAGTAGCTTAGAGTAAACATACTATATATGGTCCATGTACCTATTCTGGCAATATATAAGAAATAGATATGGGTGGTCAAGTCTCTTCAGACTTAATCACTTTGTATCTTGCCTAGTATACTTCTCTGGATCTGTTAGACTGCAGGATACTTGTAGTCACTAAGTATTCTAAGGTAAGTAATGGTTCAACATAGTTACAAGCTTATGTAAGCAGTAAAGTGTAGGTAATCTAACAATTCTAACAAGATCTCTGCCTATTATAACACTCTTTTTCTTGTCTTTATCACATAACCTTATTTTATCTTCCTCATGTAATTATCTAATCTTTTATCTTATCAGGGCACATGACAAGTCACTTGACTTAGGCCTAAGGGTTAACCCCATGTCTTCAGACCCTACAGAATTAGTCTTCATTTCCATCTCTTCTTTTCTTCTCTTTTATTCCAGAAGTTGGACTCTTGATGGTTTTCACATATGCTTCTTTTCTTTTTGATCCTCATGCCACATGTATGGGAATATTCCCATCAGGGGCTTGATCCATGTGCTTTACTATAGCCTATATAAACTATAGCTCTACCATCTCTGAAATGGCAAGCTGCCATTCTGATCTCATGTCTCATTACTGGTCCAGTGGACACTTTCCTACAGCTGTGGTTTTATGCTAGACCACAGTGAACTAGGCAAAAGGAAAAGATAGAAGAGTCAAGTGCCTTGTATAAAGCCCTAGAGCTCAAGTGTGCAAGACTGGGGAATTCCAGCTTGTGCCAGCCCTTTATATATGCTACAGTAATGTACACAGACCATGTAACTAGGGTCTGCCCTAAACTATGCTACAGTAAGCTGACCAATGGCAATAAGAGAGCAAGTACCTTAGCAGTTCCTCATGGTAACTGCCAGGTAAATAATGTCATGGTCTGGATTGTGAAATGTGAAGATGTGAAATGGTGAAAAGGTGAAGATGTGAAAAGGTTAAAGGTTAAAGGGTTCCCATGGTCACATGATGGAAAAAGTAAAAAATAATTATAACAATCTCAAAGTCCCAGCTTTGAGCACTTATACTATACTCATGTTAATTTATTGCTTCCCTTGTAATCTAAAACCTTTTCTTTTTGAGCTTGTGGCACATTAACCTTGACATGCATAACACTGCCCTTTCAAGCAGTAGTCTTCAGTTGCCCAAGCTTCAAGTCTCTTTTTAAATCCTTCTTAGTATACTCTTTGTTTGCTCCTCTTAAAAAGCCTCCTTTGGGTTTTTTTTCATGTTCCTCCTCTTCCTCTGGTTATTTAGTGCTAGCCTCTGGGATGCAGAGTTGTAACACATTGCATCAAGGCCCAATATTGCATGCTTACTGTAAGTTCAGTTTATTCAATATTAAGTTTAATACTCAAAGATCAATATAACCCAGAATTGAAGGTTTAGTTCAATAACTAGTGAAATTCTATTCTAAATCAGACTTAAATGGACCTTTCTATCACTAACTGAGCATCTGAGAGTTTATTTTTGTAAAAAAGAGTCAAATAGAAAATTTAAAGTTAAGTAACAAGTGGTAATTGTTAAAAATCAGTCAGCAAATAGGGTAGCCTGCTTCTTGATAGGTAACAGTACACCCTTGAAAAGGATCTCATCTCCTCACTATCACCTCAGGTAAATAATAGCCTCTTTTCCTACATAAGCCTTCACAGAGCTGTTACTCCAAAATTCCCTTTGTGTACTTTAGATTAGCATTTCTTAGATGAGTATCTGACATGAATCTCACTAGGAAGCATGCTGAAGGGGCACACTTAGTCCAGCAAAAGAATGAAATTCCAAAGATGTACTCTATATACTTTACATGGGGTTTATATACAATCATTCTCATATTCTAGGCATAGTACACATATGATGTGGCACCTTGTGCCCATGGTCACATGTGTCACATTACACCTGAACACATGTATTCTGAAGCAACTGACAGACATAGAATGGGGGAAATGTTTGTAAAGTATGTAGAATATGTGTATAATACATGCAGCAAGGACAAAAAGAGAGAAAAGAGGAACAGATCATTTCAGTATCTCCTTTCTAAGGGCAGACATCCACAGCCAGAAGAGGCAGAGCAAGGAAGGGATGGGACAAGTGAAGAGAGTCACAGAAGTAAAGAAAGGCAGAAGTGGTAAAGAGGGGGAAGGTGTTACATTTCCTCTTTTTCTTCTCTCTTTGCTTCCCCTTTTCTCCTAGCTTCTGCTCTTCTTGTACCTTTGGTGCTCTTTGTTATGCCCTTTGCCTGGGCCTTCTCTCTTTCAATCAGCTGACTCATAATTGTTCCATCTCTTTTCATCTGTTTCTACACAGATATCTTACTCATCATTTGTCAGCATGATTACTCTTTACATCTCCACTTCAATCTTACTCATTGTACTATAAAGTAGCAAACTTCCTGTCTTTAGTCTTCTTACACTACTTCTACCTTGCAATTACCTCACAAGTCCTCATATTTCCACTTATCCTTGTATCTATGTACTTGGAATCCATTGCTTGTGTCCTGGCACTTAACCAGAGGATTATCAGCATTTGATCTTGGCACACCCCTGAGAGTATAGCTGGTACTACTAAGGCACAATACTCTGTTTGTCATCTTTTGCTCATCTTGAAGCTTACCTTTGGTTTACTTCATCCTCTTTCCCCAGCAAGGTCTATGCCTGTCTCTACCCAAACCAAGCATAACAGAAGGGAAGCAAGAGGGGCAAGTGGCAACAGATTGGGCAAGAACAAGGGGGGTCAGGATGAAGAGAAGGGATGACATTAGTGACTAGGATGCTGTCCTTGGTAGCATGTAGGTGCAAGGTCAGGGTAGGCTGCATAGCAGTGGGATGATAACAATGGAAGTCTTTGATGGCATTATGGGCATGGGGGAGATTGTTAGCCTTCTTCCATTCCTGTTTCTCATGTGGAAATCCCTTTCAGTGAACAAGATACTCAATGGCTCCCCAATATTCATGGGAATCAACCAGATATTTGATTTCTTGTTCATTGAGCCCACTAATAATGTCTGGAGGAGGAGGAATAACTCACTGTGAAGGGAACTTACCCTTGCAGTATGGCCAGAGGAGGTACTCATTAAACACAGGGTATATCCCCTTTTAGGAGTGCTTGAGTTTCAGCTTGTATGCACTATGACCAATTTTCTATATGACCTTAAATGAGCCATAGCATTTATCATCAAGTTTCTTCAATAGGTGGTGTTGATAACTCAGTCACAAAGTAGTGCACTATAGTATTAGTACTACCTGTTGGTAACTACAGGTGGTATAAGCAACATGAAGAAGGAATATAGAATAATGTCTCACCTCAGTTATGGAGTAGTGCACTGAGGTGTAAAATAGAGATGAATGGTGAAACTATATGACACAGTTACATAATCAGGTATCATAGAGACAAAAGTCCAACACTCCTGTCCTTTCAGATGCATCTAGTTTCATGTCTGCAGCAGTCATGTGTCAAGTAACCTATTCAAAGAGTGTGCAGGAGAAACTGAACCATTTCTCATGACTTGCCAAACTTTTACTTTCACATGCTCAGTAGAGCCCATTTGCTATGTAATGTCATCCCTTGACCACACTACAGGCAACTTGAGAATAATGATTAAAGAATGGCCAGTGAAAGGGGAGATAAGGGGTTTTACTTACAGCAAAGCCCATTTATTATGATACTGAAATGATCTGTTCCCCTTTTCTCCCTTTTTGTCCTTGCTGCATGTATTATACACATATTCTACATACTTCACAAACATTTCCCCCATTCTATGTCTGTCAGTTGCTTCAGAACACATGTGTTCAGGTGTCATGCAACACATGTGACCATGGGCACAAGGTGCCACATCACATGTATACTGTGCCTAGAATATGAGAATGACTGTATATAAACCCCATGTAAAGTACACAGAGTATATCTTTGAAATTTCATTCTTTTGCTGAACTAAGTGTGCCCCTTTGGCATGCTTCCTAGTGAGATCCATGTTATAATTCCAAAGATCCCTTTCTTCAAACTGGACACTTGTCCATTTCCCTCTTATCACTGCTCTGAACCCCATATCAATCTCAACAAACTTGACAGTGCCCTTTGCACTTGTCTTACCTCGTTTCATCACAGCTGGACCCTAGGCTCAAAGGGAGATCCATTTTCTCTATAAACAGAGGTCAGACTAGCACCAAGCCCATGCTACATATATAGTTGTCCACTGTAATAAATTAGGATAACATTGCTGTTCTCCATAGTGCACTATGGAGATTCTGTGGTGCCTAAGCCATGGCATTTGATAATAGATAATAATATACATGGTTCTCTGGTTGACTACTCCACCAGCAACAAGTAGAGGCCTTACCTGGCCAAAAGGGTTAGCAACCATTGTCCCATCAACTTCTACCAGGAGTTTCCTGCTTCATTGCATCAAGAATCTCTCCTTTAGCTGCTCCAGTGTTTTCCCCTTCAAATCCAAACATCCCACTTTCTTTACCTTTTGCCTTCTTCCCCTTTCCCCCAACAACCAGCTCTACCACTGGCTTGCTTCACACAAGTCTGACCAACCTTGTCATTATCAGTCTCTGCCCACTAGTCATCACTTTGATGTTCTAGTGAGATAAGCAATGTCTTACCCCTACCTATTCTCCTCTGCTAATCATGCCACTTCTCATGTGCAATCTCATGCTAACACCCACACCCCTGTCATGGCAACTATTGCTGCTCCTCATCCTCTTCACCCCATCTCAGTGGCACAAATCCCTGTTTCTCCAATTCCCATTCCACTAGCCTTCACCAAAGAAGAATTCCTCCTCCAATATATGGAGTGGTATCAGCAAGCCCTCATCAACTCCCAAGCAGCAGGACCTCCTCCATTGTCTCTGCCCCTACAGGGGGCCAATCCCACTCCATTTTCTCATTTGCCATTCTCAGACACCATTACTCCTCATCTGCCACCTTTATCTTCCCCAATGACCAGCATTTCACTGCATTGCCTTGCTTATCCAGCCCCAGCTGGTCCTCAGACTAATGCATTGCCACCCAAGCTTGGAAAATTGATTTCAGCCAAGCCTGATGTCTTCAAGGGAAACAAAGCATCATTTGTTCAGTGGTGGCAAACAGTCAAGCAGTATATCGAAGGGTTTGAGGAGAAGCCCACAGATAAACAGAAAATTCTGCTTGCCCTGTCCCATATGCAAGGAGTCAATGCCACTGGCAGATTTTCAGACTTATACCATGATCAGGGCACACTTGAGAGCCAGACCTTCCAAGAATTTGCAGTAAAACTGTTATAGTACCAATCAAATATGACAGTCAGCACATGACCATGAGAGCTGTAGAGCACGTGATCATGTGAACAAGTAGCCTTATAAGGCAAACCCTAGGCTAAGGCTAAATTCTAATTCAAAGTATTCCTCTGGCATCAGGTATTGGTCATATAATGTGGCAGATCTCAGATGAGATCCAGATCCTCTAATGATATCTGATCTCTTGATCTAGATTAGAATCTGATCTGTGGCAGAGATCCAGATTGGATCTCCTTGGCCTTATGGTGGCCATGCCCATTTCATTGATCAGTACCTGTGCTCTTCCATTTCACCCACATTCTCATGGTGTGGCTTCTCATCCATTCCCTTCCCTAGATCCATGAGGCCACTGCCTCACTCCTCATTGTCACCCCATGTTCCCTTATCATATATCTATTAGAGGACTAGAGCTACTTATGCTATTGGTGACCACAGATAGCACACTTTAGGGTAGACTCCCTATACATGGTCTGTGTGCAGATCCTGACAATATATAAGGCAGGGGATGCAAGCTGGGAAACCCAGTCTTGCTCTCTTGACCTCTTAGCTGGTTATACAGGCTAAACACTCAGTGCTGCTGGCTATTGGTTTATACAAGGGCCCAGAAACTCACTTCTCTCTCTTGCCTAGTTCTGGGCCACTAGCACAAAAGCCCAAGCAGTTCTCAAGGATAGATTAGGAGCATCCACCAAGGTCATTTGAGTATCAAGGCAGGACAGGTAGTCACCCATATCAGGAACTTCACAGGAAGTACAGACTGGCTACCCTACAGCATAATGCTGAGAAAGAGCTGATGAAATTGAAACAAGGAAAGGATTTAGTCAAGGACTTCTTTACCAGAATAAAGCAGCTGGTAATAGAAGCTGAATTTGACATCTCTGCAAATGGATGCATGCTGGTAGGCATTGCCAGGGATGGAATCCACAGCAACATTGTTGAGTATGTTGAATGGTCCAGCCTGGCACTCCTGGACTGCTATGACATTATTGCATGGAATTCAGCTCTTGTCAAAGCCAAAGTGGTTTTACAAGAAATTTCTATATGAAAGGCACAAGCAGAACTGCAAAGGAAACTTTGGGTGTCAAGGACACTAGTACCTCCAGAGCTGTGATGAAACCCATCCACCTAAATTAGCATGGAACATTCTCAGGTCAAGGGATCCTGATGAACATTGGGAAAGCTTATGTGAAAGGGAAATGTGCCCAGTGTTCAGGTGTTTGGCCCTGTGCTGCACACCCCCTGTGCCCTCATAAAATAAGGAAAATAGAGTTCAAAGGAAATGAAATTGAATACACTACAAGTAAGGACCTCTTTGAAAAAATGCAGAGGTTGGATTTTTTGAAAGAAACCCAGTGAAGAGTTGCACTGAGGTTCCCAAATTGGACATGATTTCTCCTTTAATTCCTGGCAGTAGCTATAACAAATGTAATGCCTCGACTGTGAATGAATTGGAGTACGAAAAGTCCGAGAAAGACTCAGAAAGACAAGAGGAATTCAAAACTTTGTGCATGCCTTGTGTACCAAACAGGGACTGTGTGTTGGTGCAGTTGTCCATACTGCAAAGATTGACTCAGCTGCAGAGTGCTGCAGTCCAGACCAATAGTGGTGTGTCCCAAGGGTGCAGGGCTTAGCTGCTGTGTGCTGCCACTAAAGGTAAACCAGCTCAAGTTGATAAACTGAGCAACCTATGCTTGCACTGGCTGAATTCTGTGGATCAGTCATCCATTCTCTGGATTCGCAATCTTATTCGAACCCAGAGCAAGTGGAAATCCCTCCAGCACATAAGAAAATTTGTGCATAAATCACGATAGTTGGAAGTTAATTCCAATCTGTTGAACCAACTGAAGGATCTCAATGACAACCTTGCCCAACTCACCTTACTAGAATTGCAACAAGGGCCAACTTTTATTTGGCAGTTCGAACAATCTTCCGATTCGCTAGAGCTCGAAGTCGAGCTCATCCTCTCAGACTCCTGTATAATACCTGTTACTGCCCTCGTTGACTCCGGATGCACTGGCTCCTCTATTGATAGATCCCTTGTTAATCACAAAGGCATTGAGACTCATACCTTACCCCGTCCAATTCCAGTTTACAATGCCGATGGCACCATGAACATAGCAAGACAAATCAGAGACTATGTCCTTGTCGAGCTAGTAATAGGGGATCATAAGGAGCAAATTCCATTGGCCATTATGGATTTGGGTACCAACAATGTGTTCTTAGGATATGATTGGCTAAGGAAACACAATCCGTTCATCGACTGGAAACTCGGGATGGTAGAATTCCAGTGTGATAACAGCCATACAGTCTGTCCACTCGAGGACCATGACACACAGGATGTCCGTCTCTTGGAGGGGGAATGGCTCCTTTGGCTGGAGCTCCGGAATGTCTCCACGGACATCGCAGTGGCCGTAAATATATATATAAAAAATGGCAACACTTTAAGGAGGCAGTTCCATTGATCTACCATGATTATGAGGATGTCTTTGCAAAAGAGAGTTTCGATGAATTGCCTCCACACAGACCTTGGGATCATGCAGTTGAACTCATCCTGGTGACCATACTATCGACTGTAAAACGTAGAACCTGTCACCCGACGAGCAAAAGGAGCTTGACGCTTTCCTCGAGGAGAACCTTCAATCGGGACACATATGACCGTCAAAGTCCCCATTTGCATCAGCATTCTTCTTTGTCAAGAAAAAGGATGGTCACCTACACCCTGTACAAGACTACCATAAGCTCAACGCTATCATGATCAAGAACCGCTACCCCCTGCCCCTGATTAGCGAGTTGACGGATAAGTTACAGAATGCTCAGTATTTCACCAAGCTGGACATCAGATGGGGGTATAACAATGTGTGCATGAAGGATGGTGATAAGTGGAAGGCAGCTTTTCGGACCAATCGCGGATTGTTCAAGCCGCTCGCCATGTTTTTTGGGCTCACTAACTCACCAGTGACTTTCCAGACCATGATAAATTGGCTGCTGAAAGATCTCATCAATGAAGGGAAGGTCATAGTGTATATGGACAACATTATGATCTTTTCCCCAACTCTTGAGGAGCATCACACATATGTATTCAAAGTGCTTCAGATTCTCCGGGATAATAAACTGTATCTTAAGCACAAGAAGTGTGATTTTGATGCAACTGAAACTGAATACCTTGGCCTGATCGTATCACACAAGGCAATCCATATGGACCCAGAGAAAGTCAAGGCCATTACCAAGTGGCCAATCCCTACAAATAAGAAACAGTTGAGGGGTTTTCTCAGATTCCTCAACTTTTATCGTCATTTTGTTCGCAACTTTGCATCGGTCGCTCAACCGCTCAATGCCCTCACATTGGTCAACAGAGATTTCATGTGGTCTGATGCATGTCAAATCACTTTTGACACCCTAAAACACTCCATTACCAGTGCACCCTCACTGGCGATGCTGAATCCTGATGATCCCTTCCGGGTCGAAACTAATGGTTCGGGTTTTGGGCTGGGTGCAGTCCTCTCCCAAAAACACGCTAATGTCTGGCACCCAGTTGCCTATATCTCTAGGTCTTTGACCAAGGCCGAGCGCAATTATCATGCGGCAGATCTAGAGATGCTCGCTATTATTTTCGCTCTTAAATCATGGCGCCATTATCTCCTTGGTTCCAAATGTGAATTTGAGGTGCTTACCAACCACAAGAACCTCAAGTTCTTCAAGCGGCCTCAGGGTCTCTCTCGGCGGCAAGCGTGTTGGTCCCAAATCCTGCAGGAATATCATTTTACGCTCGCCCATCGCCCCAGCCAGTCCAACCTGGCTGATCCTCTGTACCGGCGGCCTGATCATGCGAATGGGGTGGAGAATGACAATAAACAGTCAGTACTCCTTAACCACCAGCTTTTCTCTGAGTCTTCCATTGTCCGAGCTGCTGTGCACTCGTTGCAAGTCGACTCCAAATCCATCGAGGAAGCAGTCACATCTCTCCAATACAAGGCAGAAAAATTCGTTCGGAACGGACTCAGTAAACCAAACTCGGGTTGGTCTATTGATAGGGGCGTGATCACCTGGAACGATAAATTATACATCCCTAAAGATAAGGCACTTTGGGAATGAATCCTAAATGAGAATCATGATCACCCCCTTGCCGGACACCCAGGCATCTGCTGAACTAAAGATCTTATCAAGGGCAAATACTACTGGCCCACGATGAGAAAGGATGTCGAATGATATGTAGCCGGGTGTGACATATGCCAAAAAGTAAAAGCTAAGAGAACTTCCCATACCATGCCCCTCAACCCACACGAGGTACCCAGCGTACCGTGGGAAGAGCTCTCAATCGATATCATCGGTCCACTACCAGAATCACAGGAAAAGGATGCAATCCTGACCATCGTAGACCGATTTTCGAAAATGATACATGTATTTCCCATCTCTAGCAATATTACTGCTCTGGGTGTTGCTACCGTCTTCAAGGACCATGTGTTTAAACTCCACGGTACCCCAAAAAAATCATTTCGGATCGAGGAACACAGTTTGTGTCCTCCTTTATGAAAGATCTATACAAACTCCTCCATATCAAAGCAAATCCCTCAACTGCATACCACCCCCAGACCAATGGCCAGGCCGAGTGGGTTAACACGGAGATTGAGCAGTACCTTTGTATATACACCAACCATCGACAGAGTGATTGGGCCAAGTGGTTGCCGTTAGCAGAATTTGCTCACAATCAAAAGACTAGCTCGTCAACAGGATACTCCCCTTTTGTGCTCAACTACAGGCACAATCCTGTTATTGGAACCAACCGCTGGGTTCGTGTGCAAAATGAATCGGCCGAGCAATTTGCAACGCGCATCAAAAAGGCTCAAGCAGCAGCGAAGATGGTATTAGAATTTGCGGCATGCGACATGAAGAGGTTCCATGACCGCAAGGCAGTAGACAAACCTGACTACAAATCCGGGGACCTCATACTAGTTGAGGCCACCAACATCCGCTCTGACCGCCTGTTGGACTTTCGTCTCAATGATACCTGATTATGTAACCGTGTCATATAGTTTCACCGTTCATCTCTACTTTACACCTCAGTGCACTACTCCGTGACTGAGGTGAGACATTATTCTATATTCCTTCTTCATGTTGCTTATACCACCTGTAGTTACCAACAGGTAGTACTAATACTATAGTGCGCTACTCCGTGACTGACTTACCAACAAGGAGTGGAGCATGAGAGACTTGATCTTGGACTCGTAGAGGGGCACTCTCCCTCCTTAAGAGGTATGGCATTGACGATCTCATTAGCGTTTGTTGCTGGGACTGGGTTTACGCTCTTCAGGTATGCCTTTGATCGGAGATTTGGACCCATGCTGTGTTCTTGAGCTTACTCTTTTTCCCGTAGATATGACCAAGGTGTCATGTCAGCATTATTGACAGCTGGCCAAGTTCGTTTCAGTGGCTCTCTCCTTGCCTGGCATTGCCTTAACGTTGAACGTAGTTTGAAAGGGTCTTCCCCCAAGTGGTTGTAGACGCAAGTCGCCCCAATCATGCAACGCTACAAAGCTTTGTGATTGCTATCTACGTCCGTCGATATTGGCTTGCAGTGCGCCACACTCTGTCAAACTTATGGCTTGGCGATCGGTTTGGTTGTCGAAGGGCAATCGTCGTCGGGGGATTTATCATGGCTATCGGTGCCATCCTACAAACGACATCGTATAGTTATGCTCAACTCGTTGTTGCGCGTATTGTCACTGGTCTCGGGAATGGACTCAACGTAAGCGAATATCCTCCGTTACCCATGCACATTGATTGCGTATAGACGTCGACTGTACCCAGCTATCATGTGGAATGTTCGCCTGCCTCCAAGAGAGGTACCCTGGTTAAGATTGAAGGCAGTCTTATCACATTTGGTATCATGATGTCGTACGGAGAATTATGAAGTGCATGCTGAATGATTTCTGACTTGTCGGGTACAGTTATGTGAGCAATCGTCGTTATTGGCCGGTCTCGCGAGAAGCTAAATCCGTTCTTGCAGTGGATCTACTTTTCCTTGTATGTCTGGTCTCTCGGAAGGGTTTCGTGATTCACGACATTTAGATACTGGCTGTCTGGATCCTCTGCTCAGTGGCACACTAGCTTCTGGATTCGTGTTCATCCCACTCCAGACGCACTCATGCTCTTTTTGCCCAGTTATCAGTACAAGCTTGAAATGAGTAACTACCTGTTGATCTTGTGACTTGAGCTACCCTGGTGGATGCTCCTAACTTGTGCTTGACTACTGGACTACCAGAAGGGCTTTTGAACTAGTGGGTTCCCATCGCACTCCAGATTTTTCTTGCCCTAATCATGGTCTTCGGGATTGGTTTCGTAAGTATTGTAACCTGGTTGTTATCCAGAGGTAACCAGTCTCTAGCTCCCAGTATCACCGAGATGGTGGGTGCTTTGACAACAACTATGACCAATACTTAATCAGTGCGTCAAAGGCTCATGAAGCATGGACGTAATGCCGAAGCTGCAGCTGGCATCTCAGCATTAGATGATAAGCCATTCAATGACCCCGGGGTTCAAAGGACATATCATGCCATCCGCGAGGCCGTAGAAAATCGAAGAAGGGTCTCGACACCTTTATGATAACAAGGCAGCCAAGGGCTCGCGCTCGCAGCTAAGAGAGCTCTTCACGGGTGGCCGTACTCAGAACATTAGGCGGGCTTCTCTGGGCGTCATCAACCAATGCTTCCAACAGAGTACAGGGATCAATTTGATTACCTAGTAGGTTTGAATTGTTCTCATTCGCTTGTCCTGGGCTTACCGATTCCTTCACAGCTACGCCGTCAGTCTGTTACCCTGTCTCTTGTTTCAACCCCTTGAGTTCTGATCTTGTTCAGACCTTGTTATTCCAACGTCTCGGCCTCTCAGATACCACCTCTCGTATTATTGCAGCTACGAATGGCATAGAATATTTCCTCGCTTCTCTCGTTGCGATCTTCCTGATTGATCGGGTTGGTAGACGAAAACTGATGATCTTTGGTGCAGTAGGTCAGTGTCTGACAATGGTGCTCCTCGCAGTGCTCGGGAGTGTCCAAGGCAGCGGAGCACAGATCGTTAGCTCCCTCTTATTGTTCGTCTTCAATTCCTTCTTTGCCGTTGGCTGGCTGGGTATGACATGGTTATATGTGCGTCGACTTTTCCATTTGCACGTTCGGATCTCGCATAATGGACTATTATTATGGGCAGCCTGCCGAAATTGTGGGGCTAAGAATCCGTGCGTCAGCCAATGCACTCAGCACGGGTGCGTTCGTTATCTTTCAGGTTCATTACACTGAGGCAATGGATGCGTCTAGCATCGAACTGGATCTTCAATTTCGTGGTGTTGATGGTCACCGGACCTTCTTTCAACAATATCTCGTGGGGGACGTATATCGGTATGCCTTCCACGATTCATCCGTACATGTGTGAGTGATAGATCTCATTTTCCCTGTTGCAGTTTTCGCCGCTCTAAACGTTTTCATCATACCCATCGTTTACTTATTCTTTCCCGAGACTGCTGGCCGATCACTCGAAGGTGCGTCCACAAACTCGCTCTACGCGACAACAGCATTGTCCTGTTTTCCGACTCATATCTGCGATGTTAGATATGGATGTTATATTTGCGTTGGCTTTCAATGAAGGTGTCTCGCCAGTCGCAGTCTCGCTTCGGAGGGATATACCTCCCGCCAGCTCACCCGAGGCTGACAGGATATTGCGTATCCAGTCCACTGCGATAGGTGGATAAACTTCTAGTGGAATATCATAAATTCCCAGAAGAAGCACCGCATTTGAAAGATATAGCAGTGCCAGGTGATTATCCAGGAGAAATGAAATGTCTATCGGCTAGTTTAGACATACAGGGTCCTTGGAAATGGTGCCACACACTGTACATAGTCAAGGAACAGCAGATTCATCACTCTTGTAAGACGCCATCGCGACGCGCGCCTGCCTTTTGCGTTCTCGTTCGAAAGCTGCCATTGCGGCTCGCCATTGAGAATCCCGAGGAGCACCCATTTTTGACACAGGCCTTTCTGGCGGCTTTAACCGCCCGGCCCGTTCAAAGGGCCAGATGATATAACTCAGTTTTGCATCCACCAGTCCCAGGGGCACCTATGTCATTTTCCAACGTTACAAGGGCGGTACGAATGATAGACGACGGGCGTACCGGACCAAACTTGTTGCTGTCCAAGGTACGAAAGGGTTCATCGCCCTCGACCCATATATGGCCCTCTGGGACGACTATTTCGGTATCGGGATACGGCGGGAGCGTTTGAACGACGTCGTCTGCAACAGCGACAACTCGTTTGACGATCATTTTCCGACTGTCGACGGGGTCTCTGGAAAAAGGGCGTCATAAAACGCGCTATGCATGCATGGGGTGCGTGTGGGTGCCGTACCTGAGCGAGACAATATCACCCTTTGCGACAGGCTTTCCCGAGTAGAGGCTGAAGCGGTCAAAAATGACGATGTCGTCCCGCCGGGATGTATCAGGATTGAGTGTCGGCTAGCTGACGGGAGACGAGGAGATGTGGGAGGGTGAATAGAGTGGGCTGGGGTGTGGCATGTATCACAGACCTGCATGCTTCGCCCTCGCACGGTCTTAATGGTGTAGCAGTAGTGGGTGAAGGCTATGCCGAGAGGTAGCCAGTAGAGCACGCGGAAGGTGCGTTTAAATAGGGAGGGGGATGTCTTGACTAGGGTGTTGGGCTGCATATCTCGTTACAAGTTGTTACTGTGATGTCTAGTGGCAAGGCAGTTGCTATTGAAAGGATGTGTCGTGCAGAGGTTAAGTGAACTAGGAGAACCTCAGTAGATGTCAAGCTACTGATATTAGTGTAACTACCTATGAGAACTATGGTAGTTTAGTACAGTAGAAATGCCTATAAAATAGGGCTTACCCTCAGTAGATGTCAAGCTACTGAGGAACATAAACTAGAAAATGGTACGAAATGTACGCTCTAAGCTTATG
>JBBPJW010001100.1:0-15630 GCA_038088935.1 Pulveroboletus aff. viridisquamosus
ATTGGTGACCACAGATAGCACTATTTAGGGTAGACCCTTGATCCTGGCAATATATAAGGCAGGGGGTGCAAGCTGAGGTTTCCTCAGTCTTGCTCTCTTGACCTCTCAGCTGGTTACACAGTCTGATCTCTTCAGTACTGCTGGCTAGGGTTTATACAAGAGCCCTTGATTCATCCTCTCTCTACATTTGCCTAGTTAAGGGCCACTAGCACAAAAGCCCTAGCAGTCATCAGATCAGGATTAGGAGCGTCCACCAAGGACTTCAAAGTATTAGCAAGTAACGGGAAGATCCCATTTCAAAGAATAAAAGTGATGGTGCAAATGCAAAGACAGCACTGTAGTCCCTTAGTGAAGGTTAGAGATGAAAATAGAACACTGGACTCATTGAGAACAAGGGAGATACTTGCCAATGAAAGTTGCAAGTGGAACTTTAGGGTTCCAGCAATGTTTAAAAAGAGCAAGGTGAAATAAGGCAGAAGTAGCATAAGAAAAAAGAGAGAAATGTATGCTACTTATACTATTGGAATTAGATTAAGACTTAGTTGAATGAGTTAGAGCAAATAACTAAAAGTAACTAAGTAATTCATGTGGAAATAGATGGATTGCAAATGGAAGTGGGCCATGAGTAAGATCTGCTGACTGAGCAAGAGGTTCAGGAATAAAATAAGTCTAAAGGTTCCAGAATAAAACAAGAAAGCATTGAAGATATGCAAAGTCTGAAACTAGAACAAGAAGAAGGAAAATAAACAGACTAATTGTAATATCTGAAGCCAAGGAAGTCCAAGAATTAGAATCTCCCTATTACATGACAAGATGTGACAAGAAATCAAGTGAGTTACTCCTTCTAGTCAAAGAAGTATGATGCATGTGTGGGTAATATAACCCTTCTTGTTTAGAGAGATGTCAACTGTTGTGGGAAACTTCCCACGCTCGAACTCCTACTCCTTGGGGAATGCCAATGGTCTCTGGACTTTCCTCTAGATCTTCTATAAGGCTTTTGTGCTAGTGGCCTCAAACTAGGCAAAGGAAAAGGATGAGTCATAAATGAGGCCTTGTGTATAAACCAGGCAAGATAGTGGATGAGAGCTAAGGGGGACCCCACTAGAGGCAGCCCCTAGATCGAACTAGAGCTTAGCCCAAGTCACAAGAGGTCAAGACTGAGGAAACCTCAGCTTGCACCTCCTGCCTTATATATTGTCAGTAATGGTGCACAGACCATGTACAGGAGGTCTACCCTAAAGTATGCTATCTGTGGACACCAATAGCGTAAGGGGCTCTATGACTCAGTATATTAAATAGGAAGGGAAGGAGCATGGATCAGATATGAAGAGTGAGGCAGTGGCCTCGTGGATCAGGGATGGAAGAGAAGAGAACCACATCATGAGGATGTGGGAGAATGGAAGCGTACCAGATAGAGATCTATGAATATGGCAAGGCCGCCTGAAGGCCATGGAGATCCATCAGATCTCTGCCACAGATTAGATCTGGATCTCATCTAGAGATCTGCCACATCACATGACCAATACCTGATACTGAGGAATACTCGTAGGATTGGACTAGTAACCCTAGCCTAGGGCTTGCCTTGTATGGAAGCTCGTTCGCACGATCACGTGCAACTGATCATCTGACCAGCGCATCACATGCTCAACAGTTCTCACAGTCATGTGCGACTGTCGTGTTAGGCTTGAGCCGTAACATCAACATTTTAAATATTAAAGGGAATAGGAAGTCAGGTGATGGGAAACTTGTGATGGGAGACAAATTCCCAGTTAATACAGTTGATTTGTGCTCTGCTATTAACCAGAGTGAAGATATCTATGGCTAGTTTTGGATATGCAGAGGGAAATACTTGTATGGAAATTCTCATTAATTTTCTAGAGGACAATACAAGTACAGATATACATATAAGAGAAGGAGCACCTTGTATAGAGAAGGTACTTTGCTTCAAAAATCCAACCCAACTTGTTTTACCTCAGATTCTTTATCACTAATCTCTTTGATCTTTATTATCTCTTCTTTGACAGTAACCTTCTTTACTAATTTCTTGATGGGGGTGGTGGAATTGGGCATAAATAAAAAGGGGTAATTGTGTTATGTACTTAGCAGAACACTAATGGTCTTGTTACATAATCATGAGACTCACTTGTCTAAACAAGAATAACCCTAGGCATAGGTTTGATTTTATATTGGAGTTTACTCCAATGCTAGATAATAGTCACATAATGTGACAGATCTCTAGATGAAATCTAATATAATATGCTACTGTCCTTGCTTGATACTTGTAACTTCCTTGATGGATGCTCCTAAACTATCCTAGATAACTGGTAGGGCTTTTATTCTAGTGGCCCCTAACTAGACAATGAGGGAAAGAATAAATCAAGGGCTCTTGTATAAACCCTAGCCAGCAGTGGATGAGAGCAGAGGTGGGATCCTTCTTGAATCAAGACCTAAGATCAATGCTGTAGATTTAGCCTAGAGGTCAAGAGAGCAAGACTGGATTTCCCCAGCTTGTACCCCCTGCCTTATATATTGTCTGCAGATGTGCACAGACCATATATAGGGAGCCTACCCTAATATATGCTATCTATGGTCACCAATAGCTAAAGTAGCTCTAGTCCTTTAAATAGATATATGAGATGGGAAACATGGAGTGGCAATGAGAAGTAAAGCAGTGGCCTCATGGATCTAGAGATAGGAATGGAAGAGAAGCCACACCATAAGAATGTGGAAGGAATGAAAGGCACTGGTACTGATCTATGAATTGGGCATGGCCACTATAAGGCCAAGGAAATCCAATCTGGATTTCTGCCACAGATCAGATCCTAATTTCAAAGGAGATATCATTGGACTCTGAATCTTAATCTCATCTAAGATCTGCCACATCAGTGATCTGATACCTATGCATGGGAACTTTGAATAGGACTTAGACCTAGTCTAGGGTTATCCTTGTTTGGCTACTCATTCTCACAATCATGTGCTCCTGGTCACATGACTATGCAACCATTCACATCACATGCTCAACAGTTCCCACAGTCACATGCTGTGGACCATCATGTTTGGTAAGATCATAACAAAATCTAGATCAATGCTGATAATGTCTAATTTTAAGAATCTAGATTAGAATCTGATCTGTGGCAGAGATTCAGAGTAGATCTCCTTGGCCTTATAATTGCCATGCCTTATTTATTACTGCTTTCCCTGTATCTCTTTCATTTTTCCACATTCTTATGGTGTGGCATATCTTTTCTTACATTTCTGATCCATGAGGCCACTGCCTTATCCCTACTCTATACCCCATGTTTCTTTATTTATCAGCATGCACACTTACTGCTATTGGTGGCCATAGATAGTAGTTTACTAATCCTGTACTAAGGCTATATATTACTGCTAAATATATATACAGGTAGGAAATAACTTGGGGTTTTCCCTAGTTTTGATCTCTTGTTAGTTCTCCCCTTCTCTTACTTCCTTTAATGCACTATGACTAGTGGCCTCCCAGCTGAAGGTTCCCTTATCCCTTTTCTCAACTTCAAGCCTAGTTAGAGGCCACTAGTACAAAAGCCCTTTTGTTGGTTTAGTAGCTGTCATACACTGATCTGTGTTGTGATTAGGGGCACTTTGGAGATTGATGCATAATATATAGTTCTTCCAGCCTCATTTTTCATTCTTGCCCTTCTTGCTTATTCTTTGTCATTCTTTAGTTTTTATCTTTTAGTTTTATCCTGGCATAACATTTTCAGTGTCATATCTGACATCTCCATTCATATCCAGGTCAGACTATAACAGAAATTAAGACAATTCACTTGCCAGATTTCTAGTACTACTAGCCTCAATTACTTCACTATTAGTAGAATATACCTTGTCAAAGCCACTGGTAAACATTCATTACTTATTTCCCCAATTAACATACAACATACTATTTATCTAGTTGAAACTAAAAGGCTGAAAATGCTGTCCCTGTTATGGCTCAAGTCTAACACGACGGTCTCACATGACCGTGGGAACTGTAGAGCATGAGATGCGCTGGTCACATGATCAGTTGCATGTGACCATGCGAATGAGTTGCCATATAAGGCAAAACCCTAGGCTATGGTCTAAGTCCTATTTCCTTATATCAGAGTATTCCTTAAAGCACACCTTAGTCATGATGTGGCAGATCTCTAGATGAGATCTGGATCTATCCAATGATATCTGATCTCTTGATCTAGATCTGATCTGTAGCAGAGATCCAAATGGGATCTCCTTGGCCACCAGGCAGCCACACCTCTCAGGGCTAGTGCTTCCTCTTCCATTTCCCATCCCCTTTCCATAAGGCCACTGCCTCACTCCTACCTCACGCCCTATGCATTCCCTCATCTATCTATTAGAGATATGAGCCCCTTAGGCTATTGGTGTTCATAGATAGCTAGCATTAGGGTAGGCTCCCTGTACTTGGTCCATGCAAGAGACCCAGCAATATATAAGGTAGGGGGTGCAAGCTGGGGAAACCCAGTCTTGCTCTCTTGACCTCTCAGCTAGATCTACAGTAGTGATCTAAGGCTTGATCCTAGTGGATCCCCCTTCAGCTCTCATTTACTGTCTGGCTCTTCAGATTTATACAAGAGACCCTTGGCTCCAACTATCATTGCCTAGTTGTAGCCACTAGAACAAAAGCTACAGAAGGAAGGTCTTAGGAAGGAGCGTCCACCAAGGCTGTTACAAGTATCAAGGACATAATGGGAAGCTCCCATTTCAGCCCCAGTTTATTATACACACTCTGATATCAAAAACTATTTCTACTATCAATCTTGCAAGCCATTTATATAGACCTTTGACATATCTTTCCTTTTCATCAGCCTAGTTCAGGGACACTAGTCCAAAAGCCCTTTTAGTTGTCCAGCACAAGCACAAGTTAGAAGCATTCACCAGGAAGTAGCTTATGCACAAGATCAGTGGGTAAAGTCCCATTTTACTAACAATGTTATGTCAAAATAAAACTGATGGATAATAGAAATAGCTAATAGAAACAGGAACAGGAATAGAAAGTAAGATTGAATTTACTATGGAGTTATATTAGAATGGCTTAGAGCTAATATATATAAAGTTACAGATATTTTTAGGTAATGTTATGACTCTGAATCCCAGAGGCTAAACCTAGATGAATAGAGAAGGAGAAGAAACATGAAGAGGAAAACCTAGAGGAGGCTCTGAAAAGAAGCAATCTAGGAGGGATCGATGAAAGAGGACTCAGAAAAGACTTGTGTCTATGCAACTATGGGCCTGACCTTGAAAGGGTTGAGATCCAAAGAAGTGCTTTAAAGCAAAGTACAAAGTAATCAAGTCTAAAGAGACTTGACTACCTATACCCACCTCTTATATATGGCCTAGGGAGGTGCACAGACCAACTACTACTAGCCTACCCTAAGGTGCTGCTATCTATGGACACCAATAGCAGTAAGGTTGCACAATTAAATAAGAGAGGTAAAGGCATGGAGTGGAAATAAAGAGTGAGGCAATGGCCTCATGGATCAAGGGAAGAGAAGAGAAGAGAAGAGGAGATCTCATAATAGAAAATCAGGGTTACACATAAGAATGGAGATCTCTGCCACAGATAAGATCATGGAAGTAGATCTGAGGATCCATCAGATCCATGGATATATGACCAGATCTAGATTGGGAAGATCCATGGGCAGATCCTGGGAAGATCCCAGATCCTAGTTATGTAACTACTGACCATAAGGTACTTATAATGAATAGTCAAACCTCAAGCTAAGGTTACCTGAAAAGGAGTGTCATTTCCATGATCATGTGATGTAAAAGTGGTGGTTGTGCAAGATGTGTAATAGGTAAAAAGAGACAGAGATAAAAAAACTAAATAACATATAGTTTATAAATATAAAAGCAATTAGAGTTGCTGTTATGCATCTAGCAAACATGATGGTCTCTAGCATGTGACTGTGGGAACTTCAAAGCATGTGATGCAAATGGTTGCATAGTTATATGACCAGAAGCATATGATTGTGCAAATAAATAGCCTAATCAAGAATAACTCTAGGCTAAGACTAAGTTCTTTATCTTAGAGTATTTGTTAAAATGTTGTTCCATTCCCTTTGAATAAGGGGTAAAACTCATACTGTAACCCCTTCATTCATAGTTGAAGTTTTGTACTGTTCCTTTCAGAAATCTTCTGGAGTGATCTGGAGATTTCTGGAGGGTAAGGAGGAAAAAAGGTTATCAGTAGAAGATAAATGGAACTTGGCTTTACCTTATGTGGTATGCTCTTGCACTCCTTGCATGTCCTGATTTACAAGAGTGGTTAAAGGTGATTGAAGATATTCTCAGCACTTAATTGGAGTAACAGGCAGGGCAAGGGATATTAGCCAAGTTATAATGAGGGTAAGCTTTAAAGTCCCTTAGGGAAGTCATCATGCTTTGGAGGCCCTCTGGAGTATCCCAGAGGGTCATAGGATAAGCTAGAGTGCTTAAGCAGAGTAAGGATGAAGACAATAGGGTATTTTTGTTAGTATTTGAACTAAGGTATAGAATACAGGACTATGGTACTTATATCTTAGGGAGGCAGAGCTAACTAAAGCTATAGTAAAATGAGACAAGTATAACTCAGAAGCAAAGTAGGTGTCTTAAGTATTTAAAAGATAAATGGAGATATCAGAAAGGACAATGTTTAATCATGTCTGTTATGTGACTAGCAAACACAATGGTTCACAGCACATGACCATGGGAACTGTTGAGCACATGATGCAAATGGTTGCATAGTCATGTGACCAGGAGCATGTGATCATGCAAATGAGATGCTTTATAAGAATAACCCTAGGCTAAGGCTAAGTCTTTTATATTAGAGTATTTCTCCAGCACAAGGTAACAGTTATGTAATGTGGCAGATCTCAGATGAGATCTAGATTAGGATCTGTATCTGTGGCAGAGATCCAGATGGGATCTTCTCAGCCTCAAAGTGGCCATGCCTTATTCATAAACTAGAACCTGTTATGGGTAACTACCCATATCCTCAGTTCTTGAGTCTACCTTGGTAAGTGCCTCCTGTCTTGAATATTCTGCTAGGGCTTTTGGCTAGTGGCCCCTAACTAGGCAAATAGAGAAAGTGATGAGCCAGCCCTAGAGAGCCTTAGTGGATTCCCTTCTTGGGAATGGACTGAGGATCGTAGAGTCCTTTTGTGTAATCTCAGCTAAGAGACAAGAGAGTGAGACTGAGAAAACCTCAGCTCACCACTCCCTGCCTTTATACTATTGGAGTCCATGCACAGACCAAGTATAGGGAGCCTACCCTAAGTCTAGCTATCTATGTGCACCAATAGCCTAAGTAGCTCCTACCTCTCATAATAGATAAGGGGCATGCATGGATCATATCTGATGGGTAAGGCAAGGGCCTCGCAGATAAGGGAAGAAGGAGAGGAGGCTGCCACACCGTGAGGTATGGGTGGAATGGAAGGGAAGACACTGCTCTGGTTCTATGAATAAAGCATGGCTGCCTGGAGGCTGAGGAGATTCATTGGATCTCTGCCACAGATCCAGATTCTAATCTCCATTAAAGATATCATCAGTATCTGAGATCTAAGATCCCATTGGGGATCCAGCCACATCACATGACCTCGCAAGTGCCAGGGAATACTCTGAATAAGACTACTAACCTTAGCCTAGGGCTTGACCTTATAAGGCAGCTCATTCGCATGATCACATGCTCCTGGTCACATAACCTGCATCACATGCTTTCTGAGTCTCTCACAATCACGTGTGACTGCATGTTAGGCTGGAGCCATAACAGAACCAGTGTATCTTTTATTCTTTCACATCCTCATGATGTGGTTACTCTTCCATTTTTATCCCTTGATCCATGAGGCCACTGTCTCACTTCTTAATATCTGATCCATGCATTCTCCTCATTTACTATAGAGCCAGTTATGCTATTGGTGACCATAGATAGTGTAGATTTAGGGTAGGCCCCCTGTACATGGTCCATGTGTAGACTTCTGCAATATATAAGGCAGGGGGTGCAAGTTGGGGAAATCCAGTCTTGCTCTCTTAACTGATAGACTTATAAAAGAAGCACCTCTTGATCTGTGGTTCCATTCCAAGAAGGGATCCACCATAGCTCTTATGAGACAGTACTCCTTTGATTGCTAAGCCCACTAGGCTTTATACAGGACCATTGTAGCTTTCTCTTTATTCTGCTTAGTTAGGAGCCACTAGTCAAAAGCCTTATTAGCAATAGGAAAGATAGGAGTGTTTACCAAGGAGCATACTGAGTATCAAGGCTAGAATGGCAAGAAGCCATAAGAATGTCAGGCTAAAACTAACTTGAATTAAGGTGAAAGTGAGGGGAAAACAAGAAATGGGAACAGTGTTGTGCATCATGCATAATCACCACTTTCACCTCACATGATCATGGGAGACACACTTCTCTTTAGAAAACCCTAACTTGAGGTTTGACTATTTATGAGTATCCTTTATGGTTAGTGGTTGCATGATATGGGATCTGGGTTATTCCCAGAATCTGCCCATAGACCTTTCCTATTGAGATCTAGATGCTATCACCATGGATCTGTATCTATGATCTTATCTGTGGCAGAGATCCCCATCCTTGTTGTTTACCCTGATCTTCTATTATAAGTCCTTCTCTTCTCTTTCTTTCTCAATCCATGAGGCCACTACCTTATTCCTTCAAATCTGCTCCATGCTTTCATCTTCCCTATTTAATAGTGTGCCTTTACTGCTAGTGGTGTCCATAGTTAGCAGTAACTTAGGGTAGGCTTAGTGTAGATGGTCTGTGCACCACCCTGGGCCATATATAAGGGGCAGGTATGGATAGTCAAATCTCTTCAGATTTGATCACTTTGTACTTTGCTTAAAGCACTTCTTTGAATTCCAGCTCTTTCCAGGCTTATCCTCAGTTGCACATGTTCCAAGTCTCTTTCAAGTCCTTCTTCATTGCTCCACTCCTTGGTTGCTCCTCTTAGAGCCTCCTCTTGGGTTTCTCATTGTATTCCTCCTCCATTTCTGCATCTAGGTGTAGCCTTTGAAATTCAGAGTTGTAACAAACAGGGGCAGGAATAGTAGCAGTAATGAAGACTATAGGCAGGGCAATGTTGCAGAGTTAACACAGAATGGTCCAGAAAAGATAAAGTAAAAACTAAGTAAGAACTAAAATGATAGTACTAAGAACAGGAAGTGGAATAGAACTAAAGTAGAATGGTGGCAGAGAACCAGGGAACTAATAATGTTGACCAGGTACAAGTGTGCAGTGCAGTAGATGCAGGAAGAAGTGAAGGCAGAATGCTGGAGTAACATGAGGAGTTAGGGACTTAGTGGCACAAGTTAAATGTACAATGATGTAAGGGCTAGGTAAACATTTTGGGTCAGAATTAAATTGAAGATATGGAATATAACAGTATTCCCCTGCACAGGTATTGGTCATGTGATGTGGCAGATCTCGGATGAGACCTAGGTACAGTCTTCAATAACATCTAATCTTATGATCTAGATAAAGAATCTGATCTATGGCAGAAATTAAGATGGATTTCCTTGGCCTTGCTACTGCCATGCTTTATTCATATCTCTAATCCTGTGTGCTTTTCTTTCATTCTCCCACATCCTTATGGTGTGGTCTTCTCTTCCATTCTTATCTCTTGATCCATAAGGCCACTGCCTCACTTCTCATTTCCACTCCATGCCTTTATATCCCTTTATCTATAGCTGAGCAGTTACTGCTATTGGTATATATTGTTGTGGGAAACTTCCCACGCTCTGAACTCCTACTCCTTGGGGAACGCCAATGGTCTCTGGACTTTCCTCTAGATCTTCTATAAGGCTTTTGTGCTAGTGGCCTCAAACTAGGCAAGAGGGAAAGGATGAGTCATGCTGAGGCCTTGTGTGTAAACTGGACCTAGCCAGCAGGCAAGAGCTAAGGGGGACCCCACTAGGGGCAGCCCAAAGATCGAGCTAGGACTTAGGCGAAGTCACAAGAGGTTAAGACTGGGGAAACCCAGCCTTGCCATCTCCTGCTTATATATTGCTGGTCTAAGTGCACGGACCAACTACAGGAGACCTACCCTAATGTATGCTATCTATGGTCACCAATAGTGTAAGTAGCTCTGACCTCTATATAGATAAATAGGGAATGCATAGGGCGTGAGGTAGGAGTGAGGCAATGGCCTCATGGATCAAGGGTTAGAGAAGAGGTACGCCACACCATGAGGATGTGGGAGAATGGAAGGGAAGGCACAGGAAGAGATTTATGAAGATGGCATGGCAGCCATAAGGCCAAGGAGATCCCATCTGGATCTCTGCCACAGATTAGATCTGGATCTCATCTGAGATCTGCCACATCATGTGACCAATGCCTGATGCCGGGGAATACTCATAGATTGAACTAGTAACCCTAGCCTAGGGCTTGCCTTGTAAGGATACTCGTTCGCACAATCACGTGCAACTGATCATATGACCAGCGCATCACATGCTCTAGGGTTCCCATGGTCATGTGCAACCGTCATGTTAGGCTTGCACCATAACATATATAGATAGTAAATTTTAGAGTAGGCCTCCTATACTTGGTCTGTGCACAGACCCTGGCAATATATAAGGCAGAGGGTGCAAGCTGGGTTTTCTCCAGTCTTGCTCTCTTGATCTCTTAGCTAATTATATAGAATAGCACTTTCTGCTGGCTGCTGGTTTATACAAGAGTAGTGGTCTGTCAAAATGTTTCTCAAAACTCATCAAACTGTCAAAGCTTGTAGCAAGGGCTATCAAGGCTCTCTGGAGTACTCCAGACAAGTCCAGAGATTTCTGAAGTTGTTGGACAGTCAGTTAGTGGAGGTTACCTTTCTTGCTTAATAGAGCAGATGTAGTGGAGTTTGACAGAGTTGGGCAGGACTTGGCTTCACCTTATGTGGTGCACCCTTGCATAGCATTGGCATCCCAATTTGCAGACTACTGGAGATACAGAGAAGAGCTTGCTCAGGGCTTAACAAGAGAAACAGACAAGACAAGGGATATCAAGTCCAGTCTTAAGAAGCAGAGTTATCTAGACTTGTCAAAGGTAGCTGTTAGGCTAGTCATGATCCCCAGCAGAGCTGGAGGGTCAGAATGGTCAGGGACTTTGGCTTAGGTGGCCAAGGCAACATTAAGTCAAATCAACTATAGTGCTGCAAACCCCAGAGTTACTCTAGAGGGTCAGAAGGTGCCTGAAGGCCCATTCAGAGTGAAAATGAACTGATGCAGATGTGGGGGTGCTTTTGTTGATATTCAAACTGATGTACAGGATACAGAGCTATTGTACTTATACCTTAGGGGAGCAGAAACTGACTAAGTGTAGCAAAATGAGACAAATGTTAACTCAGAAGTGAAGCAGGTATCTAAATAACTAAGATACAAATGGAGATGTCAAGTAGGGCAATATTCAACCTTGTTATACTGAAACTGAAGGGTGGCAGGAAGAAGCAAGGGGACAAGGGACAGGAACAGAAGAAAATATCAGAGTAACTACAGAATAGTATCAGAATGAAGTGAAGTTCAGTAAATGTGAAGTTGTAGGTATAGTAGTAGAAAAGAAGGGACTAGAGGGTATGCAACTTAGAATCAACTGGAGTTGCACTGGAGGAAGCAGGAATGGGCTTAGAAAGCATGGGATGTAACAGTGTCTAAGTATCTAAGAGACAAATGGAGGTGTCAGAAAGGACAATGTCCAATATTGTCAAGCTGAAACTGAGAGATGACAAGAGAAAGTGAAGATAGGAAGGAAGGAACAGGAACAGGAACAGGAACAGGAATAGAAATAGTGACAAAGATAACTAGGGGCAGGTAACAGTGCAGAAGTAGAGTGAAGTGGCCTGGGGAAGACAGAGCAAATACTAAGATAGTAAGTACTGGGAATGGAACAGGGATGAACTCAGAATGGGAGTGAAGTGGAAATGAGGAGCCAGAA
This sequence comes from Pulveroboletus aff. viridisquamosus, assembly GCA_038088935.1. NCBI lineage: Eukaryota > Fungi > Basidiomycota > Agaricomycetes > Boletales > Boletaceae > Pulveroboletus > Pulveroboletus aff. viridisquamosus. The sequence continues at coordinate 11,933 of JBBPJW010001100.1, forward strand.
AGGTTGGTCCTGAGAAAACACAGGTTTTGTATGAGCACAGCAGGTGCATGATAAAGTGCAGGATATGACATGGTCTCACTTTTCTCTCATTTGCCTAGTTAGGGGCCACTAGCTAAAAGTCTTACCAGTTTTCCAGGATAGAATTAGGAGTATTCATTAAGGAAGCTCAAGTATCAAGAATAGGATGGTAGACACTGTTTCTGTTGCAGTAACCTGCTGCCCTAGCCTTGTAACTCAAGGTGCTTCTTGATGGACACTTCTAAATTTATCCTGGGAAGCTGGTAGGGCTTTTGGTCTTGTGGCCCCTAACTAGGCAATGAAGAGAATGGATGAGATCCTGGACCCTTGTATAAACCAATAGCTAGCAGCACTAGTGTTGAAACTAGCCTGTATAACCAGCCTAGAGGTCAAGAGAACAAGACTGGATTTCCCTAGCTTATACCCCCTGCCTTATATATTGCCAGTGCTTGTGCACAGACCAAGTACAGGAGGCCTACCCTAAACCTACACTATCTATGGACACCAATAGCATAACTGGCTCTATTATATAAAGGAGGAAAAGGCATGGAGTGGGAATAAGAAGTAAGGCAGTGGCCTCATGGATCAAGGGTAATGTATGGAAGAAAAGCCACACCATGAGGATATGGGAGAATGGAAGCATACAGGCCTCAATCTATGAAAGGGGCATGGCCACCATAAGGCCAAGGAGATCCCATCTGGATCTCTGCCACAGATTAGATCCTAATCTAGATTGTAAGATCAGATATCATTGGGGACTGGATCTAGATTTCATCTGAGATCTGCCACATCATATGACTAATACCTTGTGCAGGGGAATACTCTGATATAAGAACTTAGCCTTAGTCTAGAGTTATCCTTATAAGAATATTCATTTGCATGATTACATGTTCCTGGTCACATGACTATGCAACCATTTGCATCACATGCTCAACAGTTCCCATGGTCACATGCTATGAACTGTCATGTTCACTAGTCATGTAACAGTTTCAGTTGCACCAGAGATAAAATGAAATCAAGTTGGTGATATAGAATATAACAAAAACCCTAAGTCCTAGAGTTTCTGTTAGTATATAGGACTTTGGGGGTTTAATAGCATTGAAAATTTTGAGTTTTAACAGGCATGGAAAAAGTCAGGGAAAAGATTAAGTAATAGGCTAGTGCAAAAAACAGTCAAGTTTGAAAAAGAATTCTTAATGATATGGGGATATATTATCTGGGAAGGAATTGGAATGGCTTGCAAGATTAATAATAAAATAAATGCTGTTACATTTGGTCTCTTTTCATTTTTCTTTTCTATTCTAGCTTTTGATTTTGCATATCCATAATGCTTTCTTGTTATATTCTGGAACCTTTAGACTTCTTCAGTCCAGAACATTCCTTTAATCAGCAGATATTACTTATAGTCCACTTTCATTATGTTTTATCTATTTCCACAGAGATCACTTACTCAGCTTTAGTCACACCATCTTACTCATTCAACTGAGTTTGAATCTTAGTCTCATCATATAAGTAGTGTACTTTCTTTCTAATGTTCCTTATGCTACTTCTGCCTTATTCAACCTTGCTTTTCTTTGCATTTTCTAAATCATCCATTATTACTCTACTAAGGAAGTCTTACTTGTGACTTTGCCAGCAAGCACTACTTCAAGTCTTTGACAAGTCTATTATTCTTGTCTTATCTCCAAACCTTTTCCAAGGGACTACTAGTGCCATCCCATGTTTGCACCATTACCTAGTGTTCTAGGCTGACCTTAGTTAAGTCTTCTCTTTTAGCCATATAGTCTATACTAGTCCCTACTCAGACCTAGTATAACAGATGCTGAGATTTATTGTTATGCACTCACAAGAAAAGGATTTGAAGTCAAAGGGAAGTTATGAGTTAACACTTGTATAATACAAGTGCTCAAGACTGGAGTCTTGAGATGCTAATACTACAGTATTTATACTACAGCACACTGCACATGGACCATGTCCCTGATGAGAATGTTCCCATGCATAAGGCACAGGGATCAAAAAGAAGAGAAGTATCTGTGGGATCCATTAAGAGTCCAGCTTCTAAAATGAAAGAGAAGAAGTGGAAATGAAAAAGAAGTGTAGGGTCTTGAGGCATGAGGCTAACCCTATGCCCTGATAAGATAAAAGATTAGATAATCATGTGGTAAAGATAAGATAAAGTCACGTGATCAAGAAAAAGAAAAAAGTGTCATAACATTTATACCCAAATTCTAAAAGATAAGTTGAAACAAACTCTTCCATACCATGGATTAAATCCAAATGAAATTATTCTTTAACAAGACAGTAATTCCAAGCATACTAGCAGAAAAGCCAAGAAGTATTTGCTAACCATGGGTTTGAGGTCAGGTTATAGCCAGCTCAGTCTTTAGACCTTAATCTTATAGAGTATTTATGGTTTCTCTTTACAAGAAGGCTGGCTGAGTATTCAGAGCCACCTTTTAATATAATAGAGTTTTGAAAGAGAGTTTAGGCAGAATGGGACAAAACTGAAGTAGAGGAATGTTAGTTATTGATTGAGAGTATGCCTAGAAGAATTCAGAAAGTCATTAAAGCCAAAGAAGAATATACTTTATACTAGTTTTTGATATCCTTGATATTAGCAACAAAACTATTTTAATAAGTAGTCTGGACAAATATGTAAATATTGACCAATTTAGATGAAATTACATAATACATTTATATATGGTTAGAAAGCCCTTGATCAGGGCTTTTCAATAATATCTAGATTTGAAGGTCTAGCATTAAAGCTACAGATGTTGTTAGTTGAGTCTTCAGTCTTGTGCACTTGAACCTCTAAGGTTTTCACAAGTCCCTTGATTCAATATCCCTCTTGCCTAGTTCTCCTAGCCTCTAGTTCAAAGACTAGGCTTCAGCAGAACCTCTAGCAGCAGTAGAAGCACACACCAAGGCTATAGGTATAGTTGCTCAAAGTCTTGCAGTATAATAGTAAAACTGTGAATGATTTGGAAATTATTCCACCTCTTTACACTCCAGCCAATAGTGGCACCTATCTTAGAGCATCAAACAATTCTAAAAATGATTCTTTCAATGGCAACTTCAATATTCTGGAAGAAAATTCCAATATCCTTTCAAACAATGAATCTATTTTTTATGATATCATTACTAACCTTACCTGTGTCACTCATGATCTAGCCTGCTTTTCTTTCAAGACATCTGAAACCTTGCAGTGTACCAAAGTTTGCAAACTGGACCAGTTTAACAGGACTAATTTCCAGAAACCTTGTATTTTTTCTTGTTTAATGTGAGTTAAATTTCCAAGACCATCTTAAAGTCTTTGCTATTAACTGCATCAAGGTTACTTACACTCAGTTCTATCTTAAAAGTATGGTATTAGAGTGATTTTGTTACGGCTCCAGCCTAACATGAACGGTCTCACGTGACTGTGGGAACTGTAGAGCACGAGATGCGCTGGTCATGTGATCAGTTGCACGTGATTGTGTGAATGAGTTGCCTAATAAGGCAAACCCTAGGCTAAGACTAAGTCCTTTATTCAGAGTATTCCCTTGCACAAAGATATTGGTCACATGATGTGGCAGATCTCAGATGAGATCCAGATCTTCCAATGACATCTGATCTTATGATCTAGATTAGGATCTGATCTGTGGCAGAGATCCAGATTGGATCTCCTTGGCCTCCAGGCA
>JBBPJW010001101.1:0-15602 GCA_038088935.1 Pulveroboletus aff. viridisquamosus
GAGCATTTGTACCTATAGTGCACTAGCTCTTTGTACTCCTACGCTTTCTCATATCAAATCCTCTATTCTCATCTATCGACACCGACAACGAGCCCTAGACTAGGGTTTAGAACTTAACCAGCACACCGTCCGCAACAGGTTGCACAAGATGTGCAACAGAATCAAGGAAGGTGATAAATGGAAAGGAGCATTTACAATCCCACTTAGCACATATAAACCTTTGATAATGTATTTTGGCATGTGCAACTTACCAGATATTATAATTCATTTTTTATTTTATTTTTATTTTTACCCACTTTGTATTTTTACTTTCACTCTTCACATGTTACATCACATGACTGTGGTAATCCTTACCATTTCACTCATTTCACCTCTTCACTCTTTCATATCTTTACATATTACAGTCTAGACTATTCTAGATCATAATATTATAGCCTTGCAGTTATTATAAGGTACTGCTAAGGTACTTACTCTCTTTGTGCCATTGGCTAGCTTACTGTAGCATAGTTTAGGACAGACCTTAGAGATATAGTCTGTGCACATTCCTGTAGCATATATAAAGAGCTGGCTTAAGCTGGATTTTTCCCAGTCTTGCACACTTGAGCTCTTAGCTTTATACAAGGCCTTAACTCTTCTATTCTTTTTGCCTAGTTCTCATTGGCTCTAAGTTCAAAGCCAGTGCTAGTTGTTTATGTCCATCAGTCAGTTTCCAAGTCTTGAGGAAAGGATGGCAAGAAACCATTTCATTAGGCACTTTTCAGAACATAGTTAATAATATCTTTTATAACATTTGAGCTGAAGTACTTATCTATATTGACAATATTATCATCTTTACCAAGGGCAAGTCATGAGTAGAGCATTTCAAGATTGTCATTAAGACTCTAATAACTGGCAAGATTATGATTTTTTCCTTAAATCCAGCAAATGTCATTTTGCTCAGAAAGAAGTGGATTATTTGGGCATGGTAGTATCTAGAAAGGAGGTCCATCTGCAGCTCAACAAAACAAATGCCATTTGAGATTGACCATATCCTTTATGGTTAAGCAAGTATATTTTTTCTGGGTCTTGCCAACTACTACTATTATTTTGTTCCTTATTTTGCAAAAACTGCTTATTCTCTTTATCCTCTTACCTGTAAAATCATTTCTTTTGTTTGGAATCAATCCTATTAATCAGCTTTCTCTCATCTCAAGACCATTCTTATTTCTAATTCTCTTCTTATTTTTCTGGATTCTTCATGCCCTGTCTGTCTGGAAACAGATGCCTCTAGTGTGGCTATGGGCACTGTTCTCTCTTTTTAGTTGGAAGACAGATCTTGGCACCCAGCTGCCTACATGTTTTATATGTTCAATTCCACTAAAATGAACTATTCTATTTATGACAAAAAGCTCCTAGCTATGATTTATGCCCTTAAAGACTGGCATCTGTTATGCACCCCAGGAGCACAATCCAAATACTGGCAATAAACACCAGTGAGTGACAGGCAAACAACAATGACAAGAGGGCTTTTGCACTAGTGGCCCTGAACTAGGCTTGTGAGACTTGATAGGAAAACCTGAGTTAACACTAGCAACTAGTGCTCAGGCTGTAAGGAGGGAAATAAGGAATAACTCAGGTTAACTCCATGATGCAGAGCCCAAGTAGAAGGAAGTAAGCATATGATACAATTAATTAAAACTAAAGAGACTCCAGGTCTTGTCCAACCCTTCTAAATGGGCAGAACAAATCTCCCATATGAAATTTGTCCACAATTGCTGCTCCCACTCAGTTACCAAGCAATCCACATTCTATCTTATAATAGAATATAAATCCTATGCTCTTCCCTTAGTGATCTCTGAAACTCTCATGTCCATAGTCACTAACAGACTAAAGAATCTAACAGCAGCTAGAAATAAAGCCCTTGTGGCCCATGACCTTACCTGTCAAACCATGGTATCCTGCATCTGCTCCAAGTTTTCTCCTTTCTTCAAAGGATCTAAAGTCTGGCTAGAGGCCAGAAACCTCAAATAATCCATAGCCAACCTCAAATTTGCACTCAAATGTAAAGGCCCCTTTACCATTATGGAGGTACTATCCTCTATCACATACTGCCTCCACCTCCCTGCTTTCTGAAAGATCCACCCAGTCTTTCATGCTTTATTGTTATTTCCCTATCACAAAAATGATGCCTATGGGAAAAACATCTCTGTTCTACCCCTGGACCTTGTAGAAGGTAAAAAAGAATACAAAGTCAATTTAATATTAAAACATCACAGCTTACCTTCCTCCCATTCCTTTCTGATCTGATGGAAGGTTACTTAGTCAAAGAAGACTTATGGGAATCCAAGTCCAATCTCCACAATGCCTCTGAACTCATTGAGGCATATAAATGTTGCCACTTCCTCCTTCCCCCATTCTTATCACCCCCATATTCTCACAAATCCCCATAGAAACCTTGCTTCAAGAAATCCAATCATTAACAATGTCTTATAACTTTATTTACCACCTCTGCTCTACCCCCAACTTTACCACTGATCCCACCCCAGCCACTGCTCCCACCACAAAGTCTTTCACTGAAATCACCCATCACCCATTCCCTGTCTGTGCTTATATCAACATAGACTACATTATAGAATTTTCTGCTAATTTCTTCCCTATCTTCTTTCTCTAAGCTTTTCTTATAGAATCCCTTTATCCCAGCAACCTTGTAACATTCCCCCTGCCTAGTACCTCTGACCCCAAGCCCACTACCATTACCAACACCCAGTCTAGCCCCCTTCCTGTCCCCCCTCCTATTCTATGCCACCATGCTTTATGTTACAACTCTGGAACCCAGAGGCTACACCTAGACGAAGTGATGGAGGAGGAACACGAAGAAAGACTCTAATGGAGGATCCTGAGAGGAGCAACCAAGGAGGGAGTGACAAAGGAGAACTCAAAGGAGACTTGTGCCTGAGTAACTAAGGGCCTGTCCTAGAAAGGGCTGGATTTCAAAGAAGTGCAAACTGCAAGATACAAAGTGATAAAGTCTAAGGAGACTTTACCACCTGCACCTGCCCCTTTATATATTGCCTAGGGAGGTGCACGGACCATGTAAGTAAGGCCTACCCTAGAGTGTGCTATCTATGTAAACCAATAGCAGTAAGGGAGCACTATTAAATAAGGGAGGAGAAAGCATGGGGCAGATATGAAGGGATGAGGCAGTGGCCTTGCAGATGTGGTGTGTGGAATGGAAGAGAAGGTCAGGGTCTACCATGAGGACAGGGATCTCTGCCACAGAAGAGATCATAGATTGGAAAGATCCTGGGCAGATCCAGGAAAGATCCTTAGATGTGTCACATGACCACTGACCATGAAGTACTCATGAAGTATTGGCTAAGCCCTAGGCTAGGGTTATTCTGAAAAGGAGTAGGGTTCCCATGATCATGTGATGTAAAAGTTGTAGTTGCAAGAGGATTGCAACACTTTACCCCTTGTTATTAACCCCTCTACCATTTATCTTGCTAAATTCCTTGCCATTACTGCCATAGATCTACCCATTGCCACCCATGCCCTCTGCCCTGGAATTGCTTCCTCAATTATTCCACTCTGGCATGTTCTTTTATTTTTGATTCATGCCTCTCTCTATTCATAAGGTCCCACTTGGACATAAACTCCCATCTATTGGCCCTATATTGTTATGTACCCAAAGAGTGCCTTCATAAATACCATCAAACACTGGTATGTGGACAGGGATAACAACAATAATAAGTGGGCTTTTAAGACTAGAGCCCCAAACTAGGCAAAGGAAAGGAATGAGCCTTGACCCATATAGAGTATGAGCCACTCTGAATAAAGACTAGGCTTGTGGCACTAGTAACTGAAGTGGTTAAGACTGGGTTGCCCCAAGTCTCTTCCTACCCCTTATATATTACCAGGTAATGCACATGGATCATGTACATGAAAGGTAACTACCACTACTTGACCAATGGCAGTAAGTATGCACTAACCTATAGATAGAAGAACATAGGGCAGAGGGTAGGAGTGAGGCAGTGGCCTCATGGATCAAGGAATATAGAAGAGTAAACCATACCATGAGGATATGGGAGAATGGAAGAAAAGCATACTTGTAAAGGCAGATATAAATGTGGCCAGGCTGCCATAAGGCTGAGAAGATCACCATCTAGATTTCTGCCACAGATTAATTCTAATCTAGATCTTATTTGAGATCTGCCACATCATATGACTAATACTTATATGCAGGGGAATAACTCTGAATAGAACCAAACCCAAACCTAAGGTTAACCTTGTTTTGGCATAGAAGTCTCACGATCACATGTTGAAACCATCAGTGTATGCTTGGATCATAACATATATACACTTTACCACCAGATGGAACACATTCATCTTACCTCCACTCTTCTCCAATGATTTGCAGAGTTTAACATCAAAACCATATATATAGAACTCAACACAATCCACCATCAAATGTTGTTTGTTCTAGATAATCTCATCTATTAGCTTAAGTTCAGTAAATTTCTTACTGATGTTGACTAGTTTGAGCATGAATTATTTGTAGCTTACTGTCACACACCCCCTACTGTCCCCTTCTCCCCCTCTGTGTTGTTCTCCCCCCTTTTGCTGGGGGAATTGGCCATCATCATCCATGTCAAACATTGGTGGACTGGCCACCATGGCTGAGTCTGACTCTTTTCTTCTTATCCTTATTATTGCAAGGGCTACTTTTAATGCCATACCCTTGGCCATCAGCATGTTAACTGTGCAGTATATCAGTGCCCTACCTGCCTACAATGGCAACTTGCCCATAACCAGGCTTGTTCCCCACTTTGCCATCCTTTATCTCAGCTGTTATGTGCTTAGCAGAACACTGCAGTCTTATCACATGACTGTGGGACTTGCTTGCCTAAACAAGGTTAAACCTAGGCAAAAGTTTGATTTATATCAGAGTTTTCCCTGATACATGATGATGGTTATGTAATGTGACAGATCTCAGATGGGATCTAGATCTTGATACCAATAATATCTGATCTGAAGAATCTAGATTAGGATCTGATCTGTGGTAGAGATTCAGATGGATCTTCTTGGCCTTATGGTTGCCAGGCCTTATTTATATCCACTGTTCCTACATCATTCCCTTCCATTCTTCCATATTCTCATGGTATGGTTCTCTTCTACTTCCCTTGATTCATAAGGCCACTGCCTCACTCTACTCTTTGCCCCATGCCTTTTTTTATTTAGATAATAAGAGTACTTATTGCTATTGGTGACCAGAGATAGTATATTAGTCATCCTGTATTGGAGCTGTGCCCCTATAAATATATATATAGGATGGAAGAGACTTAGAGCTTTTTCAATCTTGACCACCTTGTCATAGCTTTCCTTCTCTTTCTCTTCCTTACTCTGGTGTGCAAGTGCTGCAGCCTCCAAGCCAGAGTCCTCTTTTCCCTTGTCTCAACTCCAAGCCTAGTTAGGGGCCACTAATCTCAAAAGCCCTTTTGTTGGTTATACAACTGTCACATGCTGGTCCACATTATTATTGGAAGGCACTCTTTGGGTGCATAACATCAGCAGTCTACCTCCATCTCCTTCTCTTCACATGGCTTCTTATTCTCCCAGCAATCCTCCTGTGGCTCTTCCTGCAGCTTCTCCCATTCATAGCATTCACATAGTACCTACCACTATGCTCTCCTGTCTCTCCCACCCCCTCCACCTTCTTATTACACCAACAATAACAATGTCATCAATGAGGTTGGCTGGGGCAACATTACAGGCTCCTCTACCCCCTCTTTCTAATTTGTATCAGTATTCAACTGGGTTATTGAATGTACTAGGGGGGTAATGTTATAATTGGTCCCCTTTATTTTCTTTTCTCTTATCCTAGCTTCAGACTTTATGCATTTTTAATGCTTCTCTGTTTTATTCTGGAACATTTAGGCATCTTCTATTCCAGAACTTCTCTCTCTGTCAGCAGATATTACTTACTATCCACATTTATTACATTCCATTCATTTCCACATGGATCAATTAATCACCTTAGTCATTTATGTTGACTTATCCAACTGAGTCTGAATCTTATCCCCAGTAGTATAAGTAGCATACTTTATCCTCCATGTTCCTTATGCTATTTCTGCCTTATCTTGCCTTATTTCACCTTGCTCTTCTTAAAACATTGTCAGAACCCTAAGCCTGCTTGCAACTTTCATTGGCAAGCATTTTTTCATCCTTAACTAGTCCCAGCATTCTAGTCTCATCCTCAACCTTCACTGAGAAACTATAGTGCCATCTCATATTTGCACCATTACCTTAGCCCTTAGGCTGACCATTGTTGAGCCTTTTCCTTAGCCCTAGCCCATAAGGTCTATGTTAGTCCCTATCCAGGCCTAGTATAACAGATAGCCTCACACTTATACCAGTCTCACTATTTGCTCCCCTCCCTTTAGCCCCATCCCTTGTCTTCTGTCCTTTCTGTTATATCTCTGGCTTCTTCTGCAGTAGTAACCAGACTTGCTCTGTATTATCTGTTGCCCTCTGCTCTGCCCTATCTCCATACTCTTCCAAAGCAGTGACCAGTACACCTGTGTTTAATGTTATTTCCTATCTGAGCAGCAATCAGATTCACTCTGTTTTAACTGTTTTCCTCTGATGCCTCTGATAACCACCCCTTAGTGTTTGTGTAGTAACTGATCTTTTACCTTTATTGGCTGCCTCCTCCAATTCTTTCTGATTATCTCCACTTCCTTTTCCAGCACAAGCAAAAAGCAGTTTATTCCAATCAATTACAGCTATTTTGTTATATAGGGAGGCAAAATCAGTGGGCAACCCTCAGCTCCACAACCACTCTGCAGTTCTCTATATCTGCCCCAGTCTCAAGATTGGTTACAATAGTTCTTGACCCTCCTCTGATCCTCTGATTTCTGCCCCTGTTATGGACCCCAGCCTTATAATCAATTGCATAGGCACTAGATCCTGCTGCAATAATATATTCCCTCCAATAGCCCTTTTTCATCTGCAGCTTAACTAGATCATATAGGAGCTGGTTTTGCTCTTTTAGCTCCTGGCAAAAAAAATCATTAACTTTATGGATTGTATTGGCTATTAAAGTACTTCCTGTGGTTTCTGCTCCTTGAACTGCCTCTATAGAAGGTGCAACTTTCTGGGAACTCTTTTCCCATCTAACATTTCCTCCAGCCCCAGTTCCTTGATTAGTTGTTTCATTTCCTATCCTTCTCAAGACTTTAGCATTTACCTTTTTAACTCTGTAATGTTTTTGTTCTCAATTTTTGGCCACTATAAGGGCCAACCCATCATCAAGGTAAAGATTAAGTTGGCTATCTGACCAGAAGTGCAGATCAGGAATTTAGCCATGGTTGTATTGGAAATGATTGTCAGCTTTACATTCTCTCTGGCACTTTATTGTTTTTTGAGCCAACTTCATGCTAACTCTAACTTTAACTGAGTACAGAAGCTTCCCTCACTGGCAATTATTATGTTTCAGTTCCCCTTGAAGATAACAAGTTTGACTCTACCCCTTTCCATCCTATTCTAATCCACTCCATTTTCTATTTTTAACTTTTTCTGTCTGCTACTCAGATCTTTGTCTAACCTTTGTCTTCCTTCTCTGGGACCATTCCAATGCCTTTCCATATCCTCTGTCTTTGTCTTTTTATTTCAGCTTTGCCCCTTCTCACACATGCTTTAGAACAGCTGCCAATACCTGTTTACTATTTTTGGGCCTTTCAGGGCACTTAGCTAACCTTTCTGTTCCCTTCTTTAGCTTTCCTTGTGCTTCTTACCATCCCATAATCACATAAGACATTGCTTGTCAGGTTATGTGACTTTCTAAGATGGTTAAACCTTGCAAAATCTTGAAAACCTGTTTTTTTCTAGACTAACCTCTAATCTTCCTTCAAATTTTGTTTACTCTGAGTTTTTCATTAGTTAACTTTCTTGTTCTTGTTAGTTAATCACACCCTCAGACATTCTGAACCTTCTCCAAGCCTTGTTAACCCAAAGGCTCATGAGATTGTTTAGTAGTCAATTTCTTCTTTCTATTATTTGATTATATTCTCCATCCTTCTGAACTATCTCTGTATTTTGGCCTTGATTACCCCAGTTTCTTCTTTTTGAGCCCATTTTGTCATTTTGTATAACATTACTCAATAATTGTTACATTCTTTTCTTTTTCTATCTCTACTTCTTTCTAAACTTCTGCCTCTAGTTTCACTACCTCCCAGGTCATCACCTTTTCCTTCCTATTCCCTGGCCCACTCTCCAACTCCTCTCCACCTACCACCCATGTGGGATTCAAGACATCCACTAGCTGCTCTAGCAGCTGGTTCTATCTTTTTATTCCCTATATTACTTAATCCCCCACTTTTTTCACTGCTGCCACCAGCAGGTGATAGCCTTCTGTCACCTGATTGGCACCCCTCTCCACCTCCTCTGAGTGCACCCTTCTCTTAGGCCACTTCTTCTCCACATTTCTCTGCTGCCACTTCCATACTGGCTTCTCTTTTTCTGGGCATTTGTATCTTGCCTTGGTTTCTTGGCAGGCAAGGCATGACATGGACTTTCCCATGCCCATCTCATACTCCACCTCCCTCTCCTCACATCTCTGACATGCCAGAGGCTTCTCTACCCTCCACTTCCCCTTTGCAGTGCTAGATCCTGCCTGTACCTGCACTTGCATTATCTATCAACTTTGATTACCTCACATATACTAGTATTATGCTATTTACTTACCCTTTTGGGGGCAGCCTCTTTTGCTGCCTGCTGAGCCTTCTTGGCCTCCTCCATCACCTTCTGCTTTTCCTTTACCCTCCTCTGCTCCTCCTCCTTCTTTGCTTTTGCTCTTCTCTTGTGCTTTGTATACTTGGCATTACTCAACACCTTGTTGTCATCCTTGCATTCCACAAGATGGTCTTCATTCCAGTTGTTGATGTCCTTAAATTCAAATATGTTGCAGTATCAAGGAAAAAAAGAGTAACCATTAAACCAAGCCTTTTTATTCATGGCAAGCTGAAAACTTCAATTTTTCACCCCATTGCCATATTACAAGTTACATGCTAGTAATATCCATACTAAACAAGATCATATGCCAGTACTTCTAGTCACACATTTACAGTCTTCAAGGGTTCAGGCCTAAAAGGGGGACACTGTTATATTCTGTATCCCAAACCCAATTCTGACCCAGTTTCTACTGGTCCTCCATGCTCACTATGCTTGTGTTTTCCCTGCATTAGCATTACTACAATTGTTCCAGCCCTCCATTTTCTTCCTGCTTTATTTTATTTTAGCCTTGCTGTACTTTCAGTCACTTAGTATATCTTACTTTTCACTTCATCCCCTCTGGGCCACTTTATTGTAACTCTGTGCCTTTCTCTGCTTTTATTCCTGTCACTTTCCTATCTTGCCTCTCATATCTCCTGTGACCTTTCAGTTCAGTCTAATATGCCTTGATGCTGTTATTGCTGATATCTCCATTTGTCTCCAAGATACATTGACATCTGCCCTTGCTTCTGAGATAACTCCAGTCTTATCTTCACTCCTCACTTATATCCCTTGTTACTTTAGAACTATAAGTACTTTAACTCCTATATAATACTATAGTTCAAATATCAACAAAAACACCCCCTGTCTGGACTTTATTCTTACCCTAACTGAGCTTTTAAGCTTACTCTCTAAATTTCCAGGTCCCCCAGAGTGACTTCAGGCCTTAATGAAATTCCTAAGGAAATTCTAATAGGCTTATTCTTATTATAACTAGACTTAACACCTCTTGTCTTGCTTGTTCCTTGTGTTAAGCTATGAGATTACTTCCCTCTCTTCCTCTGACCCCTCTACAAATCAGGACACTGGGTTTTGCAAGGGTGCACCACATAAGATAAAGCCAAGTCCCATTTGACCCAGTAAGAATTACCTTTAACTCTTTCCAGACTTTCTCCAGACTTTCTCAGAAGTCTCTGAAATATGTTACCCCCATGAGCCAAGCCCCATTAGGGTGTTTGTACTCAGAATCTGTTGTCTGGATTCTTACTATATGTTGAGAAATAAGTTTTGACAACTACTTTGAAATTATAAGTACTATAACTCCTATATATAGTATCTTAGTTTAAATATTAACAAAAACATTCCCATTTTAACTTTGTCCTTACTCTGACCAAGCTTTCCAGTTTACTCTCTGACCCTCCAGTTTACTCCAGAGTATCTCCAGACCTTAATAATATTCATAAGAAAATCTTAAGAATCTACTCTTACTATAAGTAGGCTTGATGCTTCTTGTCTTGCCTGTTTCTTGTATTAAGCCATAAAACTGATCTCTTCTCCATCTCTGACCCCTTCATAAATTGGGATACTGAGTTGTGCAAGGGTATACCATGTAAGATGAAGTTAAGTCCCATTTGATCCAGGAAACTCTTAACTCTTTTTTAAAAAACCTCCAGACTTCTTTAGAAGCTTCTAGAGCTACCATTTTTTCACATTTGAGCTCCATCAGTGTGCTCAACCCAAGAGTTTGCTTCTGGAGTTTTCCTCCTCTAGAACACTGAGTTTTAGTGTTCCTTTTAGCCTCTAGGGCTTTAAGTTTGAATAGTTCAAATATTTAGTTTTGACACTATGTATTCAAGAATTTGACCATAGAGGATAGTGGAAGGTAATATGGTCAGATAAAACTAAAATAAATTGCCTGGGATTAGATGGAAGGATATGGGTATAAAAAAAGCCAGAAGAAAATCTTAGTAATAGATTGGTAAAAGAAACTATAAAGCATAAAGGAGGTTCTTTGATAATGTGGGGATGCATTACTTGACAGGGCATTGAATATGCCATCAAGATTGATTGTAGAATAAATGAAGATATTTACCTTCAAATTTTGAAGAAAGAACTCCTTCAAACCAATTATTTTTTAGCAGGACAATAACTTCAAGCATATCTGTATAAGAATCAAGAAGTGACTAAAGAAGCAGGATTTTAGGACCATGATATGGCCTGCACAGTCTCCATAACTCTATTGAACATTTCTGGTGGTATTTCAAGAGAAAGCTTATCAAGTATGAAACCCCCTCTAAGAAAATAGAGAAGTTATGGAATAGAATTTAGGTGAAGTAAGAAAAAATATTAATTGCAGAGTGTCAGAAATTGATTGAAATTATGCCCAGAAGAATTCAGGTAGTGCTCAAGGCCAAGGGGAAACTATATCAAGTACTAATAATACCTGTTAAATTCTGAATATACTCTGGAAAAACTCCAGATAACTCTGAAGAGAAGAGTCAAGTGGGGCTTGGCTTTATCTTATGTGGTGCACCTTTGCACTAGTTTAATGCCCCAATTTTGAAAGGGTCAGAGGTATATTGAAGGTATAGCATAAGTTGTTAAAACTTGTAATTAGAGATATGAGGACAGCTAGTTTATTAACAAAGAGAGACAGAAATGCAGAGAGGTGAGAATGTTGAATCTTGTTGATATTCAAACTAAGAAACTACAGAACAGGAGTATCTATGCTTAAATACTTCAGAGGAGAGAATTATCTAAAAAGATAAATAAAGATACAATAGGAGTTATCTAAAAAGCAAAAATAGATAATAATATATCCTGAATATGAATGGAGATGTCAAGGATAACACTGGCAGGGAGAGTGTCAAGGTAAAACTAATCTATGACAGCAAGAAATGAGAAGAAACTAAGATACAAAAGTAAAGCAGACTAAATACAAAGTTATAATGAAATAAATAGAGTTTGATTAGTTGAAAATCATAAGTAATTCTAAGAGGCAAGAAATAAAATGGAGGTTAAGGAAATGATAATATAATATAACTTGTAAAGATAAGAGTACTCAAAGTTGTCCCAGTTGAAGTGAAATGGCCTTGGCAGCAATCAGAATATAACAATACTCTTCAAATTCAAAGTACAAAAACTGGCCCAATAAGATCTTCATTTAAAAATGGTCATATTTTCACCACCTTTGGTCCAGATCACATAATCCAAGGACCATTCTGTAGTCAAGGATCCATACTACATTCCATTCCACCAACATTAAGTGCAATTTCCATATGGTAGTGCAGAACACTTCAAACTCTCCATTAGAGCCAAATATTGGGCTAGTTTTTAAAGTCACTGCAGGTTTGAGGGTCTAGTACCAAAGCTGTGCATGTTATTTATTCAACAATTAAAATGTTACAAGTATTGGAATATTTTTATTGCTGTTAAAATAGGATGGAATAATTATCAAATCCTATTAACCCTGGTTCCAAGATGCTAAAGGAACTTCTAGTTCAAGAATACTTGTTAAGACCCCAGAAGAATGCTAGAGGTAATAAGCTCTAGAAATAAGATATTACTAGAACTTAAAATTACAAAGAAGGAAAAATCCAGGGGCAAACTTCAGGGTCACGCACACTAGTGGGGCTTATCCATGGGTAAGGGCATAGCTCCATGGACTTCTAAAAAAGTCTGGAGATTTCTGAAAGTATTAAGTAGAGTTTTCCTTGGGTCAAATGGGACTTGGCTTTATCTTATGTAATATGCCCTTGCATAGCTTAGTGTCCTAATTTATAAGGGAACTCAGTGGTGAAGAAAAGAGTAGTCTCATGGCTTAACACAAAAGACAGGTGAGACAAGAAGCATTAAGCCTAGTCATAATGAGAGTAAGCCCTTAGGATTTCCTTAAAAATTCCATTAAGGCCTGGAAATACTCTGAAGTAAACTGAAGGATTAAAGGATAAGCTGGGTAGCTTGCTTAGAGTGAGAATAAAGTTAAGATGGAGGTGTTTTCATTGATATTTAAACTAAGGTACTATATATAGGATAACAGTACTTATAGTTCTGAAGTAGTAAAAGGTCTAAGCAAGAAAGGGAGATAAGACTGGAGTTGTCTTAGAAGTAAAAGCTGATGCCAATGCATTTTGGAAATGAATGAAGATGTTAGAGATAATAGTATCAAATTATATCAGACTGAAACTAAAAGATGGCAGGAAAAGGTAAGAGTTAAATAGGAATGAGGAAGAAGATAACAGTGGGAGAAAGTACAGAGTTGAAATGGAGTATTCTGGAGAGGACAAAGTGAAAAATAAGATATATTAAATGACTGAAAACAGAAACAAAGCTAAAGTTGGAATTAGAGTGGAAAGAGAACAGAAGATCTAAGAAGCTTTACTAATAACTAGAGCAGAAAGAGCACAAGTACAACTGGAGTGGAATGAAGTGATAACAGAAGGGCCATAGTTGCATGAAGGAGAATTGAGGGCTAGTGTAGCTTACTGGCAAGCACTAAGTGTAAAAACCATATAGAGGCTAGGTCTGAATTGAATTCAAATTACAGAATATAATAGTATCTTTTTCTTAGGCCTGAACCCTTGAAGGCCATTAGTGCATGACTAAAAGGGTACTGGCATGTGATCTTGTTTAGTGTGAAGATAATGAGCATGTGACCTCATAGTAGTATGGTAATGGGGTAGACTATTGGAGTTTCAGTTTATATCACAAATAAAAACAGTTGTCTCAGTAATAACTGTTACAATCATTCCCTTTTATTCTTCCCTTTCTTTTATCCTAGCTTTTCACTTTGTGCATTCTTGACACTTTCTTGTTTTATTCTGGAACATTCAGACTTCTTCTGTTCCAGAACTTCCTCTCATTAGCAGATATTACTCACTGTTTACTTCTGTTGCATTCCATCTGTTTTCATGTGGATCATTTAGTCATCTTAGTTATTTCTGTTGACTTACTCAACTGAGTCTGAACCTTATTCACAGTAATATAAGTAGTATACTTCACCTTTCATGTTTCTTATGCTACTTCTATCTTGTCTTATCTTATCTTGCTTATTCCACTTTGTTTTTCTCAAACATCATCAGAAGTCCTTAGCCTGCTTACAACTATCATTGGCAGGCATCTCTTTGTTATTGACTGTCCCAGCATCCTAGTCTCATTCCCAACCTTTACAGAGAGACTACAGTGTCATTTCACATTAGCATCATTACTCTGGTCTTAGGCTGACTCTTGTTGAGCCTTTTCCCTTAACCCAAGCCCATTAGGTCTACATTAATCCCTACCAGGCCTAGAATAACAATAATTCCTCTTTTCTTCATTATAATAACATGTCTGCCTTTAAAAACATTGTGACATGGACTGAGGAGTATCTGGAGTATTCTGATAACAATAAGATGTTAAGCAATGCCAAGTATGCTGAGCACATGAGATAAAGGAAGGCAAAGAAGGAGGTGAAGTAAAAAAGGGCAGAAAAGGTGTGAAGAGCAGTAAAGGAGGCTGCAAAAAGGCAGACCAAGGAGGCTATGAGAGTATAGCAGGTAACAGAGGAGACTGCCTGAAAAAAGGTAAGTAACAACACTGCCACTGGTCTACACATAGAGTAATCAAAAATAACAGGCAATGCAAGTGCAGGCTCAAGCCAGGCCTAGCAATAACAAGGGGAAGTGAAGGGTAAAGGAGGCTTCAGCATGCCAGAGATATAAGGAGAGAGTGTTCAAGTGTGAGATGGGCATGAAGAAGTCCACATCATGCCTTGCCTGCCAAGAGACAAAGGCAAGGTACAAGTGCCCAGGAAAGAAGAAGCCAGTATGGAAGCAGCAACAGAGGAATGCAGAGAAGAAGTAACTCAAAAAAAGGGTACACTTAGAGGATGCAGAAAGGAGTGCTGAGTAGGTGGCAGAGGGCTATTGCCTGCTGGCAGTCACAATTTAGGAGGTGGGTGGCAGAATGGTGCAGAAGATAAGAAGACAAAACTGGCTGCTAGAGCAGCTTGTGGATATCTTAGATCCAGCATAAATAATGGGTAGAGAGAATGCAGAGAGTGAACTGAAGGATGGGAAAAAAGAGAAAGTGGCTAAGAAGGTGATGAAGCTGAGGGCAGAAATAAGGAAGGAAGAGGATATAATAATAGTTGAGTAATGTTAGTAGAGAATAACAACACTGGATTACTAGAACTGGTGTGATTAGAGTTTGAAAGGCAGAAATGGTTCAGAAGATCTAAAGGTGTGATAAGTAATAAGGATAGAAAATTAACAGTTGAAAAGCCTCATGAACACTTGAGTAAACAAGGTCCAAAGAAAGTTCAGAGACAAATTTGAAAGAATAATGTTTGCAGAGATTGCAAGATTAACTTTCTTCAGGAAGTCTCATGACTGAACAAGTAATATCTTGGGTGATCATGAAATAATAAGGAGCACAAGAGGAAAACCAAAATGGAAAATGGAAAAGTTAATGAAGTGCCTTAGGGGGCCTAAAATAACAGACAGGCATTAACTGCTATTCTAAAACATATTCAGGAAGAAGTGAAAACTAGAGTAAAAGAAGAAGAAGCAGAAAGTTCAAAGAAGCATTAAAAGAATAATGAAAGGAAGATCAAGGTAGGCTAAAGTATGATGGGCAAAAATAATGCCAAAAACAGATGTCAGAAGTGAGTTAGAGAGAATTAGAGAGAATTGGAGTTGAAGAGGGGCTTTGTGCTGTCTTTATGTGGAACTGAAACATAATGTTATAATCATTTTTACTTTTCTCATCACATGACTGTGGGACACCTTTTCACCTTTCACACCTTCACCTCTTCACATTTCACTCCTTCACACTTTCCCTCATTCACATATCATAGCCTAGACTCTGACATCCTT